>CM077107.1:29593104-29644850 GCA_039619505.1 Cimex hemipterus
ATATATATATATATATATATATATATATATATATAGACACACACAATTATTCCGCTATTCCGCCCCCTCGGGGAATTAACTTGAACGGCGTGTACTAACAGCGGGATTAGAACCGCAATAAATTTATTCGAAAATTCAATTACTGCTAACGGCCCGTGATATAGTCTTCTACATGCGACAATCTGATAACAATTAATCGTCACAATTGTATTTTTGCTTAAAGAAAAGGACCAACCTATCCGATGCTACCCGACGCAAATCCAAAGGCCAAGTTTCCATAAGATTGTATTACCCCTGTGCACTTTTGCCCGATGCTGTGCAACTCTACCCTACATTCCGCCCTGCCAGATTTTCGTAGAGTAGCATGGAGTATAGTTGAAAACAAACAAATTGGACACTCGTATTTTTATTCGAACTACATGTATTATTGTTGTTATATTAATTAAACATGTTTATTTTAATATAACCCCCATTAACTTACATCAAAAACTCATTAGTTTTTATTTAAAATAAATCAATGGTTTGGTATAAAATTGATCAAAACACCGGAATACTAGGTTTTGATATAATGAATGTAACTAACAATTTATTTCTTGATTTTGATCATACAATTACACCATTTTCGTCTCGTAGCGTCAGACCAGGACATACATATTTTTTGTAGTTTATTTTAAACTATATATATGTAATTTTGTCGTTATATTAATTACAACATGTTGAGCAGAAAATTTATCAAAACACCGGAATAACTTTACTTAAAACAATTAAATTTAACAAGAATTCTGCCGCGCTAACAGCCAGATTGCAAATATTGTCGGATTCCCACTGTCATGTAGTCCTCGAAATGGTACTAGTCAAGGAATTTGCTTCAGTTTCTCTCAGAAATCGGATTTTGTCGACATCCAAAAAAAAAAGTAAATAAGTAAATAAAATAAATAAATAAATAAAAACAATGCATATAGATCGTCAAAGAGCAACATTAAGGATGAGGAAATCCAAAAGCTTTGACACGGTAAACTATTCATGTTTGTCTGTAAGAAAGTTTTAACCTTCAGCGGACAACCGTTGGCGGATAGGGTGGCGATGTTAAGGGCTTAAATATAAAGTGCATAATATCGAACATCTCAGCCCCCTTGGGTTTTTTCAGATGGTTTTACATTCAAAATCATGTGCCATCATATATAGAAAAACAACTTTTTAATCTATTGAACCCGGAAGGCAATAAGGCGCAATTAAAAGTTTGTTGTACGGTGGGTGTTTGATTTTACGACGCATGTCCTCAGGTCGGAAAGTTTTCCCTGAAGAGTGTTGGGAAATTTTCTGTATGATAAGGTAAATAATTTTGTGAGTGATTTAATAGCTTCGAAAATATTATAGCGATTCCCTGCTGGCAGTTTTTCGACTCTCTTAGACAATAAACGCAGAAACATACAGAAGAATGAAAATCACAGACTTTGGCCTTTGGTGAAAAAATTATTTGATTTGTGTCCCATTGTATCTCGGTTAAGAAATATTTAAATGGGTGTAGGACTGTTGAACATCTCGGCTTGTATCTCATCTGCAGTTCAGCCTAATTATTTTAAGATTAAAAAAATGCATTTTAAGGTTAAAACATTGACATGGTTCTAATAATATGTAGGATTAAAAACAACTGGGTCTTGGAAATTATCGTTAGCGATGAATCCTAAAAAATTACATCTAATTTAACTTCTTTGCGGCATATGAAAACGTTCAATTTGTAAAATGATAAGCAATTAATTACATAAAAATTGGTTTTGGCCTGAATGGTGTCACGTCCACGCAAGGAATCATACAGCACACAGGTAGTAACACTCGAGATGAAAATATATCTAAAAGTACCTTAGTGGTTCATTTCTTTAATTACTAGGTTTTCAGTTTAATAGTACAGTTTTGTAGTGATGGCTACAAAAGAACTTTGCGCATCGCCTCTACCAGACAGTAACATTCTTTCTATTCACATTTGGATTACAGTTCACTATTGGCCTTTGATAGAGTTCTCAGTTAAATTTTCTGAGTTGAGCTTCATCTGAATGAAAACTACAGACTTTGGCATGTAGTGTGAAGGATTTTATTTATATTAATTAATATTAATTTAAAATATTATTACTGGATTTTATTGATTCCTGCTGATTAATCTTGAGTTGGCGAAGGACCATCGAACATCTCATTAGATATCCGGAATCGGATCTCTAGACCCATTTTAATGGGTTTCAATTTATATCTCATCTCTAGGTCAACCTAACATTATTGCTAAATTTGAAAGCTAAAACTTTGAAAAGATTCTACTTGAACAAACGCACGTCTCATCAAATTATCCTGTAAAAGATTAGAACGGAACTGTTTCAAGTATTGTTAAAATTAAATTATTATATTAATCCGCCTTCCTCAAATCTTCCGCTCTTTGAATTTTGTTTTCAAAATGGTTGTTTTCTAGGTTATTGAAATGAGACATGGGAAAAGTAAAGAAGAAGAAAATAAATGAGGCTTTGAGCCTATTAGAACAATAAATAAGGATAAAATTTGGCCCAATTCCTGTCAACGTGGATATGGCAATACATATTTAAAGCATCAAAATAAATGAAACGTACTAAATTAAATAAGAAAGGGAAAAGTTAACAGAAAATTAATTATTCTCGGTGGTAAATTGTAGGGACAGAAGACAATGAAAATGATGTGAGTAGAGGGAGTTAGCGAGGGTGAGGTAGAGCGAAGGGAAAGGTAAGGAGGGAGAAAGAGAGGATGGGAGTGAAGGGAGAGGGAGCGCTGGAGGGAGGGTGAGAGAGAGACTGATCAGGTGAATGGGGATGGAAGGAGAGATTGATTTGGAAATCATATTCTAGGTTGGTCATGTAAAGAGACAAAACCAACACTGGGAAATTTCGAAAGTTCTATTTTACAGTATGTGCGCTGCCATGTTTTCATTTGTTGAACTGTTCACCAAAACTTGTATATCTCTCTGCATTGAATTCTCAGAATTAAAACAATGCCATTTCACATAAACATGTGATAGACCTTCCTGCCTGCCTACGATAAATTTGGCTGTTGGGTACTTATTTACTTACCTTCTTGGAAAAAATATGGCTCTTAAATTATGTGCAATGCGCATGTGTTTTTATAGTTTTTAACCTATCTGACCTCGGCGAACAGATACATGTGCTGTATACTTTAAATCTCGAAATGTTGACATGTCTCATCTGATAACTTAGCACTTCATCTAAGGACAAAGCATTGATTTTTAGACTTTCTGTGGCATTAATTCATGTTGTATGATGTTCTTCATATATGTAAGATGGCATTTAGAGATTCCTAGGAAGCTTTCTAGGAATAAGCAAAATCGTTGAATTTTATTAGTAGTTTAGTAGTTCCATAATTAATGTTTTGCGATAAGATTTCACTTTATCTTACTTTCATTTTGTGGTTATTTACATATTTACATTTGTACACTGTATACTGTATACTGTGTATTATGCCTTGAGGGGAGCCGCCAACCTTTGTTGGTCTCCCAGTTTTGTGCAAGGTTTATTTCAAACTGCTTGTTGGCAAGAAGCTCCAGTTTGTCTGGATCAACATTTCCTGCTGCATGAACATTTCCGTCAGGGTGTTAGCCTATGTTCCATTCAATTATGATATACCTTCTTTCTCACCCTCAGCAAACAACCCGACCATGGTTTGTGATCAAATCGCGGTATGTCCTTGCACCACGGCGCTCCTCTTGAAGGCTAAACAATTTAATGCCCCGTTATCGCCTTTTTAAATCATTTCACTCGATGAATTGGTTTACTAGTTCCTGCAAACATTTAGCTTAATAATCCGCCTGAAAAATGTAACCAATAGTAATTACAAAGCAAGTCTCTCATTTTATAAGTTATTATTATTATTATTATATATAATATAATAACTTAATAGCGAGCCAATCTGCATAAAAACTCATTTGGGTGCTTATTAATAAAGATAATTCGTTGACAGTTGTAGTTCATCATTCATTAGTGGCTTACTTTCAGTTTCATCGACCCCTGCCGATGTAATCGCAGTTGTGAGCCCTTCGCGAGACCTCCTTAGAGATAGACTGTAGAGGTCGGGAACTCGTAAAAACGTCAAAAAGGAGCAAGTCTTTTGGGATTCATCTCAAATCCCTTACGTAACCAACTCCCCAGCCACCTGTTTCCATTCACCGCCACAGCCACCTGTTATTGTGCTTATTTAGGCCCTCATTTAAATCTCTGACTCCGAACAGCCGTCTGATCCGCGATGCACCTTTGTTTAAGAAAAGATGAAAAAGTATTTGGAGATATTTGTCCACCGTTTCAAATTGGTCGGTATATTAGCGCTGTGATTCTGGAAAAGCCAGCATTTCCTTTTCTCACTGATTTATGTTCAAATTAAGTTTATTCAGTCGAATTTATCGACTCCCCAATATTTTTTCTTTGTAAGATGAATGTATTCCTCAGTATGTAAACATTAAACTTTACATAGTGTAGCAAAACATCCAAATCACCAATTGTATTGTTTCGTAAAAATTTAAACATAAAATTAATAAAATATAAAATACAAAAATAACAATAGTTGGCGATTCTTGAGTTAAGATCTAACTTAATTAAAAACTGGAAAAAATTCTTATAAAATACCAACTGAATAAATTATCCACCGTCGGGCTCCACGACAAAAATGTTTACAGGTGTTATGTTTTAATATTCTGTTATGCTTAGTCTCCTATTTCTGCCTGTTTGTTTGTTGAATAGCACTTATCCACAGATGGAACAAATATCGTGGATATGACGCGATGTTGTCTGCAAGCATATATTATTCATGGAGTTATACGCGCAAAATAAAAATACCTATGAAGCAATATACGGAGATGGTAGTTTTTTCGCACAATCATCAATTTAAGATGATATTGTCTTGCTGATTGTGGGAAACCTTAGTATATATTTTTTTAATCATCTGACTGCATTGAACATATCTCGATTGTTGATTGATCCTTTACTTTTTATGTTCGGCAGTACGCTGTTTTTGTACCAGTCTGATTTGAAGAGTTGTAAGGAAAAGGGAACACCTGGATAATTCATGTTCTACTAGTTATTTATTAAATTTTGAAGCCGGTAGAGGTGTGATTTGTTTTGCACAATGGGACAATAATGGTATGCTATAAGATGTTGAACTGTTAAGGCCAAGATGTAAATTTAATGAAATTGGTTCTGTAGTGGTCAGTTTATGATTTCTGCTTTATGATTCATTCTGCCGTCATTTTGATTTTAAGGTAGGATAGAAGTAACACTGATAATACTGCTTGTAAGATCGGAAACCCAAGTAACGATAGAAACACGAACACGTAATAAGATCACATGTAAAATAGTCGTTGAAAGCATGGTTTGCTTTTTAGCAAAGTCTTGGTTTTTGTTTTGTTTTGTTGAGCAAACAGCATGTTCCAAATTGGATTCCAAATAGCAATTCACAATTGGTGTATATAAAACAAAAGAAGAAATAGAAAACAAAGAATAGAGGTGGAAGACACAGTACCCTAATAATTAAAACATTCTCACCAAAGCTGGCAACACATACTAAAGTGAGGAATACCAAAATCAGTTTCCTAGGAAGAGTCATTATGATGAAAACTAGAATTTAATGAATACATTCGAGAACAATTGATGCTATAATGAATACAACAGGAGTGTTTCTTGTCTGATACGACATGAGACCAAGCTAATTTTCTTAGTACAGGTCAAAGATTAGGGCAGTAAGAATTTTTATAGAACATTAGGCCTGAATGTAAACGAGTTTCATTCTCAAATTGTGTAGATAGTAATGAAAACCAGCCAACTAGCCATAGGACAATCTGCAGCACAATTAATATGCCACTGGCATCTGGGAAAACCAACACTACATGGGTAGATGACGGCCGAAATAACGTAAACTATGCAATGAGAAGGATGAACGCGAAGCAACCGCAAATTGGAGACATCCTAGGGTACCAAGAAGACTCAGTTAAAACTACTTGAGGAATATTAAATCCCCTGCTTCCCATTATAATTTTCATTATCGTCATCATGATTATCTGATGCATAGCATATAATAAACAATGCTTATTAAGCATAGCAGGTGTGTTTCTTGTCCGCCCTTTATGAGACCAAGCTACCTAGTTTTCTTAGTACCCATCAAGATTACAGCGAGAGAGGATTTCTATACTACACTATGCCTGGATTTAGACGAGTTGTTTGCTGATGTCCAATTGTTTAGAGCTATTATTCAATTGCCACATTCTTCACACTCTCTAAGTAGTTGTTATTAGCAAAAGTGATATTTTTTATCTCTTACTTCTATATAGGCTTGTACATACATAAAATTTAGAAAAGGCTTTGAAAAGACGTTGCCTTGTGAAACTCTATCATTTATGTGGCCTAATCAAGGCACGATTTTTCAAGGAAATAGTATGTCTGAAAAGTATTTCAGAAATTTTTATCGCAATTTTGGAGGGGGTGAAGATGGTCAATAATTTTTAATTCATTGTGAAAAATGGAAACTGTTGTAATTCGTGCAGATGTAAATTAACTTTGTCAGTAGGAAATATCGTCAAATAGATGGTGAAGATGTTATGCTTGTTAGATTTTACAAGAATTTCATTTACTTTAAAAGGCGAACGAACCTTCGTGTAAATCGGGAAGTGAGCCGATCGATTTCACGTTTTGATCATCTCCCCACGTTGTCTTGAAGATGGAGGCCGGAGAAAAGGCGCGCGGTCGGAAACAATTCTACCACGGAGGAGCGCGCTGTCCAACGGGAACAAAGCGAGCGGTGGGGAAGGAGAGAGATGTAGGATGAATCGAATGGACGTTTTGTAGTAGTGACTGGCCAGAAGACTACGCAAAGACGCAATAACGACTGACCTAATCGGGTGGGGCTCCGTTTGGGGGTCTCGGCCGCACGTTGCTCCCCATTCCCTAGACACAGAATCTCTTTATAAAGCTGCATTTCGACAATGTTTTTATTTTTTATTTATTTATACTTCACTAATTGTTCCGCTCAAATAAATTTTATAGCCTTTCACAGAGAAAACAATACAAAATGAATACAAAAATGTACAGAAAAAAGTGGAACTATACATTAGTAACATTAATCACTTTCACTGTGATTCACCGTAACTGTAACTTGGAGGTCGCGAGCCCATTTACGCTTCAGCCGTCGAGGAGGATTATTTAGAAGGGGGATGGAAAGTTTCTGACAATAGGTTTATGTAACTGAGTAATTGTTTGCAAAACGTCTGGAGGGGTTTTTCGATTTTTGATTGTAGGGATTGTATATGCTGGAGGTTGGAACGTTTTGTTGTTCGTTGTCGTATGCCCAAATTGGTTTCAAAACAGTTATGTAAATAAGTTTATTTTGTAAAGTCGGTTTGATGCGAATGTCTGTATACATCTTGTCTTGCGAGTCTCTTGTGAGGGTTCCAAGGAAGTTATTTGTCAATCGCCGAAGGACTATATTAGCTGATGGAAGAGTGATATTTTAATAGACGTGAGCAGTGGTTATTCTCGGAACGGTGTTCATATTTTTGTATGTTTGTCATCTTCCACCGCTTGAACCACTGGTCAAGGGATGTGACGGCTTTGCAGGTTTCTGATTGAAATGAAGCGGTCTTTATGTGACAAAGGATGACAGTACCATCTGTATATATAGTAAGGATCGTTTCTATCGGCGATATATGCCATGTAGAGGATGGGTCCTAAGATACTTTCAGTACCCCTGCAGCTGTGAGATGCCCGGCCGATATAGAGTGACCACTGACTGCTTGAAAGTATTGGATAGGTTGGATTTTAGGAACAACTAGTAGGTAAAAGGGAGGACCCTAATGCCATATCCGATTGAAAGCTTGTTTCATATCTAGGACAAAAACCTGAGCAGCACCCCTTCTGTCCAACAGCGGTAGCGATGATGCCTACATCGCGATGGCACTGCTGAAAAGTGGAACGAGAAAGTCTGAACTTAAACTGATGGACAGCGCTAAGGTGCACGAGGGTAATACAATCTTAAGGCTCCAGACATGCGGTATTCACTGAATGCCTCGCAAATTTCTGCCGAATCCTGATTTGTATGGATGGTCGCCCAACTATTCGCCGAATAACAACATCCGGGTTCTCTCCGTACAATGCAGCTGCAACAATGACAGTTTCACTGTTGATTATCACGCTTAGCGTTGCATCGGGTAAGTGTGTTCCTGGCTTAAGGTTTCTCTGACTGCGACAATTTTTCTTGACTTCTGAGTGGTCATAAAACTATAGTACATCATAACTTTGCCTTTTGCGCCTTTCGCGGTTTATAAATATGTAGCAAGAAAAAAAATGCGATGTGTTTTCTCTTAAATGAAATTGGACGATTTTTAATAAAAGTGTATACAAAAATGAATGATCCAAAAACGTTTGGAATCTTAAAACTTTTACTCCGGGGAACGATAATACAATAATCCTTTAATCAAAGTTGTAATCGCGTTGGTAAATAAGTAACCACTTGCACTCAACCCAAATTAAGAAAGTTTAATAAACTAAGTCAAAATTTCCTTTTTTTTAATCTTTCCACCTTACCAATCCGTCAACCATTCCTTCACCAATTTTTTCGTCTTTGAAAAGAGTAATTAAAAATCCAATTACACCACTAAAAAGGACATTAAATTACGTACGTTTTCTAAAATTTGCTGGCTTCTAGTTTTGGAAATAGTAGTTTAGAATCACATCGTTTGCAAGTTCAATATTGAACACATGCTATTGGAAACTTAACACAGAAACAATTTAACACACGGTATCAACGGATTTGTCCAAAACCCTTTAGCTTTATAGATATCTTTATTACATGTTATAAGTTATATATAAGTTTATTTGAAGCAAGACCGTGAAATAATCATAAATAATTATAAAACCAGAAAAAGGGAAATAACTCGGAAACAGTTGAGATTCGGACCATAGATAATTGGGACTTTTTGGTTATATTTTGAGTGCAGAATCTACTGGCAAAATTTTTAAAACGAGTAGCCGAACACCCTTTGTATTTTCAGTAATTAGAAAAGTTAATGCATCCATGTCATTCGTGTAATCTAGAAATAATTATGATCGTTAACTCAATAGATAATAGGAAATTTTTCTAATTTGATAGAGAAGAATTATTTTATTATTAAGAATTATTTAGAAGATTTACTAATAATGCTAAGAACATGGTTTTAATATGAACATAGCCCCTAACCATTAATTTATTTAGTTGCCCACTTTTCACGTGCCTACATCTTATTCTGAAACATTATTCTCCGAGGATTTCATCAATTTTCTTTAATTTGTTATAGTAAAGTTGCTCTTATCTAAGGATTAAGATGTTTATTTACAGCTTGTCGAGCATTTTGCTCGATGAGCGCGCTCCTCGGCTTCTTGAAAATTAACACGTTTAGGCGTAAATGTCGGGGGACGGGGGCATGTCTACTAATTGTAATTTAGGTATCAAATTCAAACTCGGCTGACGGTGAATAAAAAGGCAAAACGGTCACCCAGAGACGTCTCCATTCCTAGCCGGCCTCCAAATCCGGGATCCAAGCCCTTTTCGCCCAACTTGCGCCTTATCACGTTCCAGAGTTTCGTAAAGAATTCCAATTCTTCCCAACTCTCAGAGTTGAATTTGGAATTTATCCACTATCTCATTCTTATTCTTATCTCTCCACTAGTTTATTAGGTTTAACGGCTCCCGGTATCTTTCCCCTCGTTCGTGTGTTTTTTAAATTTGCGAGAATTACAACTTTCCTGGAGTAAAAAGACTGAAGCATCTCGGAGTTTATTTATACCGTCCTGTCCGAGGGGGAATCGGAGGCAGCTGAAAAATCGTTGTTATTCGAGACTTAGTCTATAATTGCGTGTTTCTGTTAGAACAAAGACGGCCGTTTATTATATTTACTCTGGTGGAATGGATGAGAAAATATTTGCTCTAACTGTCCCTTTAACTCCATTGTCCATCCTTTCTTTCGGTCGGCATTCAAAAGGTTGAATGAGTGTTTTTAAGAAAGCCCCTTAAGATATTTACTCGGTATGAATTCCCGGGGGACGGCCAAAACTTCGCAAGTCACTCGATTAATTATCATTGCCCTTCGCCCTTGTTCTTCGACAACGTGATTTAGTCTCGGAATTAGGTCTCTTTCGATTTTAGACGAAAATATTGGAATATTCACTACTAAAGGTAACTAATTTCAACTACCGATGATCTTGTTAATACACCATACAAAAACGTATTTTTAAAACATAATTTCGTTTACTTAAAAGGCATTTTAAAATATGGAATTAGGATAGTAGATGGCATAACACTCTCTTCCACATCAAAAAATAGTACAGCGCTACATCAGTATCTCTTCCGACAGTTATATACCTATTAACCTACTTAGCGTTTATCCAAACGAGAGCCAGATAGGGGACTCCTGTTCTAGAAGTCCCAAATAAGAAGAATAAGGTGCTCTATGGTTGTGGTCTTGGGAGCGTCTACCCCTTCACAACTAAAAAAGATCCAAATCCTGCAAATCAAAGTATACGTACCTGTACGGCTCTGCATAACTGCGAGTAACCATGGAGGACATCGAGGAACAGATCATGACGATGTTTAGGACGTATCACACAATGCTTCTACAGGTGCGGAGAGCAATCCACTTCAACGTAGGCAGAGGATGGTCTCCCGTCTGCGAGTAATAGCATTGCAAACCGTCTTGGGGTGATATGTGTAAATGGCTATGATATGTGGTATTTTCTGTGATATTTAAATTGATAAGGAAATAGTAGTGTAATTGTTTAAGCTGTTACAAAAGCTGCTAATGGAGCTGTATCATTAACATATGCCATTATAAATCTCTTCAATCTCAGAATTACTATATAAAACAAATGTTATGCTAGCGAAAAAAAAACTTTTTTTAGCAAGATATTTGATTGTTATGGATAACCCGCATAGCTGCCTTTCTGAACACATACAGCCCAATTATCGTTATGCCAGAATCTACTACAGCCCAATTATCCAGGATAGTAGATGGCTTAACGCTACTCGCTCCAATAATAAATAATAATAACTATAATAAATTGGCAAGTACAACGCTAAATCAATAATCCATCTAACAATTGCAGACCTATTAGCCTTCTTAGTTTTGTTAGCAAGGTATTTGAATGTACTATGATTACCCTTATACCTTCCTGTATGCGTACAGCACCGTTATGCAGGAGCCGTTTAGTTTTAGGTCAGGACTACTGCCCAATCAGCTAAGAAGTAGATGACATAACGCTACTCAAAATAGAAACTATCTGTAGATTATTTAATATCCCCCCCCCTGACAATGACCTTAAAATAGGTCGAAACCGTGGTAGTAACAACTGAATTTGCTTTCTTATTCAAGACCATACCTTGAAACAAAATGTTCGTGAGTGATAACGTGGTCGATATTTCTAATATGGAAAACAGAAACTTTTCGAATAATTTGAGGGTGATGTAGAAGCGAGATTAAGGACACGGCGGAGAACTTTGGATTGAAAGGATTGTATTCGTTGGATGTTGGAGGATTTGGCCGAGCCCTACGTTCGACTCCGTAAGTCCAAATACGTCTGATGAGTGGTTTTTAATCGGTTTGTTTGTTTGTATCATTAGTGTTGATTCTGAATCCAGTATGTTTCTGACAGTCATATCTTTTGTTCTCGACGATTTAATATTATCGGTAGCTTCTATGTAAGTCTGCTATCTAAGTACAGCCCATGGTAGCGGACTTGGTTCGATGGTAGTATGACCTTGTTTATGTGCATTGGTGGCAGCTTGGACATTTGAGCATAAGCGTAACTTGGTGTTTTTGCTCATTCATACTGATCCACCACCAGCGTATCAGACGGTAACGAGGTTTAGATGTTGCATGTAATTAATAATAAGCTAGTAAACATGACCAGCTGGAGTGTCGCTAGACAGATACGCCATTCAACCACTGTATTTATGCACATATAAATACAATTTTTCGTTCTTTTCTCGAAAAGATCGAAATAATCGACCTGAGATTTAACAATCACTTGACTTGACTGATCAAACGGTATGGGACACCTTTTGTCTCTCTCTCTTCGACGTCAACAAGGCAAATCGATTATATTTGCCCTTGCTCAGGAGCGCGGAGAAATATTTACCCTCGTCACCATTGGCCAAACACGTCGGACAATTTTGGTCTTTCCTCACGTTTGCCAGGCGAGCGTATAATTAAACATTTTTCTACGATTATTAGTTCCTGTTTGATCCCAGGCTCACTCTTAGCATTTCTACCGCGCGGAAGGGTTGCCGATGAATGCAAGTCGCTCGGTCCTCGACGGTTATCGAGTTTTGAAAACTTGCGTACAAGAAGAATTGAAAGACTCGTGACGAAGCACTTTTTTGAACAGACTTTACGGATTCACGATAAACGTAAACATTTTGTCATGGCTATTTTGATTTAATAGGGGCCGAAAGAAATTGACAATTTCCCAAAATAACAAAAATACTATTCAAACGAAAATTCGGAAACGCCTAGAGATAAAGTTTATACAATTATTTGTAATTATTTTGGAAATTAAACTTGAAATAATTTATTGAGAGATCGTCTAATATTATTTCCACTTGAACTTTGACAATAACTTAATAACAATGACTTTAAATATCATTTTCAGTTATTTTAAATAAGTTTTTTCTGTTTATTTTTAATAGTGTCATTCAGGAACATAGTTACTAATATTTTTCCTAGTTATGAACCTAATTTTTATCTTTCCTGTTGTAAATAGTGTACACCGTTAAGTTAATAAGAAAGAAAAAGTCTTCGCCGGTATCCTAGCAACAATTCAATAACAAAAAGGAAGTGAGAATAATTTAGCCGGGAAATCCCTACAATTCTTTCTTAATTAAACACCGGTCAGCGATAGACCAGTCGCTCGCCAAAGAAAATCCGACTACACAACAGTCTTCTCAAACTTCAGCTACGAATTGCCATGACACATAAAAAGAACACCACGGAGTCACGAGTACGAGATGAACGGCGCCAAACCCCCATCGAATAAACGATGCTGCTCAAGATAATGCTCAATCCCTGAAACCACCTCCAATAATTTTAAATAACATTGAAAATTTTACTGAATTTTGCAGTAACCACGCAAGAATCATTGGAACTAATACATTCCATTGCCGCACTGATGCCAACGACGTGTTATTACAAACTAATAATAGCGACAGTTACAGGAAGACAGTACAATACTTACACGAGAAACAATACTATCTTCATAGTTTCCAAGTAAAAGAAGACAAATGTTTCAGAATCGTCATACGAGGTTTACATCCCACAACGACGAAATAAAATTTGAAATTTGCAAACTAGGATTTGGTGTCAAAAGGTTACACTCTCTTACCTCTGTTCTTCGCAGATGTTATACAGAATAAAAAGAAATATTCGGCTCGAAATAATATAATATCGGATATTTTCAAACTATAATATCTCATTTACACTAAAATAACCATAGGAGAACCCAAGCAAAGAAACAACATCCCGCAATGCACTAAATGCCAAAAACCAGGGCGTACTGCTACCACTATCCTAAATGCGTCAATTGTGCCTGTTCAATTGTTCAATTGTGCAGGACCTCACCTTTCTTCCGGCTGGGTCAAACCACCAACCTCACCTGCCACTTGCGCTTTATGTGGCGGTGCACACCCCGCCAACTACCGAAGATGTGCCACCTATAAAGAATTGCAGTATATACAAATGTATAGCCAGAAAAACAAAGATCACTCAGCTGTTTCTGCTCCACCAACCAGGACACCTCCAGCAGCACCCAGAAAAATGACCATGTAAGCAAACCATGTACCAACAGTGGATACTACCAGATCTCAACTACATCCCTCGACAGTAAGACCACAAGTTATTAGCGAACCATATTGAGCAATCAATCAGCAGCTGAACTACGCCAAAGTGGCAGGTAGATTTGTCAGACTAACCATTCCTACCCTCACTCCCATCCCACCTTACATTGAGAACATCACAACCCACCTCACTTCTTTCTTAAACGATTTTAAATCTTTAATTACGCCACTGATTGCCGTTCTTACACCCTCGTATCCGAATTTCTTCCTAAATGTTCCCGATGATCCTTCCCAGGACCCTCACAGTTCTCTGGAATTCAGTTCCCCAGCATTTTGTCAGCAGTGCACTCTATTCCCTCAATCCTTATATATTATCCCCAATTCCCCAATTTAATTCTATTTTTCGACAATTAGGTTCTCGTTTTATCGCCGGGGGCGGCATTAACGCCAAACATCCTGCATGGGGGGCAGAACTACAAATTCACATGGCCGACTCCTATGCTACGTTCTCGCCCCTCTCAATTACACTTACCTATTTACGGATCAACCAACGTACTGGCCCAGTGATCAAAAACGCAGTCCGTCTTGTTGGATTTTTTCGTCACTTGGTTCCTTCTTTCCCTCCATCCAATCATTAAACGACCTACCCTCAGACCAGTGTCCTGTGCTTCTCACTCTCGACACAACTCCCATTCATACACCTTCCTGACCTTCATTAACCAACAAACTAGTAAACTGGAATGTATTTCAACATACCCTCAATAATACCTTAAACCTAAGCATCCCTCTTAAAAGTGGCAATCAAATAGAACAAGAGGTCAGTATTTTCACAAGTAAAATCCAACACGCCGCTCATTTATCGTCCTCCGCTCCACGACATCAAAATTCATCTCCGAATTCCCATCTTTATGAACATATCCGTATCCAAACGAAGAACAAGTTTGCGATAAAGTAACATTTAACTGTCTCACCTATGTTTTGAAACTCGAATTATCCAGGTACCGTTCATCCCAGTTACATTCATACCTTGAATCGTTATCCACACAAGACGACTCCCTTTGGCTTGCAACTAGGAAGGTTACCAAACACTACCAAGTGCCCTCTCCAGTTAGAATTCTAAACGGTACCTGGGCTAGAACAAACACAGAAAAGTGTCAGCTACTTTCCGATCACTTTTCCACAGTTTTTAGTCCCCATCCCGGTATGAAAGCCACTTCACAATCAAACCATATCAATGAATTCCTTTACTCTCCTCTCCCTCTCGCTCTACCTCCTATGCCCATCCACCCCGCAGATGTCATGTATCATATACTCCGCCTTTTCGAAAGAAAATCCCCAGTCCATGATCTAGTTACCCCTAAAATCCTCCGAAATTTACTAAAAAAGCAGTAGTGTGCATTACATCTATTTATAATGCAATATTTCGTACAACCTTCTTCTTGTAAAACTATCTTTAGTAACTCCAATACCAAAACCACACAAATTCCCCAGTGCCCCTCCTCTTCTTATAGACCGATATGCCGCCCTCCTATTTTATCGAAAATCTTTGAACCTATCCTCCTTAAAGGACTAATTCTTACATTCGAATCTGAAAACCTGACCATGGGTTTCGACCTCTCCATTCCACTGTTCAGCAGTGCTTCAGAGTAGTCGGCACGATATCTTCGGCTCTAGAAAACTGCTCAGCCGTATTTCTGAACGTTACTGAAGCATTTGAGCGAGTATGACATCCCAGCCTCCTCTTTAAGTTAAAATGTGTTCTCCCTCATTCCTAATACCTTATCGTGGAACTGAAACCTAACCATCCCTAACCTTCCTCTCAGATCGATGGTTTAAAGTAAGAATCGGCATCGATTTTTCACTTATCACACCGATATACAACGCAATTCAGTCCTTTCAATCTATAGTTCTCCGCCGTATCCTCAATGCTCCTTCTATGTGACAAATGAAACGGTCCACAAAGATATTAAAATAGCTTTTGTGAAAGATCTTATCCAAACACGCTTCTTCATTTTTCACTCTAAACTCGCCCTCCATCCCAACCCACTAGCCCACTCTTTCCTCAACATCTTACTCTTACAATCTTCCACGCCGTTTAAAACGACGATGGCTCCGTGACCTTCTATCAAACCTTCCGAATTAACTTTAACTCCTCCCCACAATTAAATAAAAGTTGGTTTCTCTTCACATTGTCTGCTGGTCTGTCAGATTTGTTTACAACTAACTATTTGCTCAATGTATATTATGTACAGATAGCAATAAAGAAAATAAATAAATATCTCTTAATACTTTCAAACTACTATAAACTTAACATAACAAAAAAGGAAAATTTCATCGAAAGTAACACAACAAAGGAGAAATCGCTGACCGAATATCTCAGGATCATAAATATTTTTAATTGTATATAGATCTTTGTGCCTTCATACATGTGATATGTGTTATTCACTGGGAAGAATGTATTTATTTGCGTAAAAGACCAAAACACCCTGACACTCGCATTTTGTAGTTTATTTAAAATCCTATATGTATTTTTATTGATATATTAAAGTTAATTGTGTCATTAAGCAAATTTGTTAGTTAAATTGTAACTGATTCGTCTTCTTTTTTTTAGGTAAGCATCTGTAGTTAATTATTACTCGGTGTCTACGTTTGATCGCTTCTTCGCTGCACCCAGTTGTAAGTAAAATAATGTAACGTGATATCTTCGAAGAAAATACAAAAACATGTTAATCAAACAAGGATTTAAGATCTGTTGCAAGTATCTGGAAATGTTTATCCGCGAACAACATGGTTTAAAGTAACCTTCGAATGTCGAATATAAAATTAAAAAATGCGGGAAAGAGAGAAAAACCTGTTATGAGACGAGAGGCGTAACGAGGATTGATGTAGTCACTAACGATTTTTATAAAAGGTGTGTATGTAATTAGTTAAATTTTATTTTTAAAAAAATTAAAAACGATGTCGGTTCTTTTTTAAATGCCGTCACAATAAATCTCGTTATACAAAACGCCCTTTGTGTATTGATTTGCTGGTAAATCAACAAAGTAAAAAAATATTTTACCAGTCAGAATTCAGATTTTGCTTTACAAACGATTTTATCAACATATTTTTTTTTCGTAAAGAGAGTTTTGTATATCATGGTCTTTGGTTATTGGAAAAGAAAAAATCATAATAAAGTTTTAAAAAATTTGATGAATTATATTTCGAACCTTCGGCCTCGCGGCCTAAGACCTTAATAATTCATTAAGGTCATTTACCATGTAATTCATTGAAATTAAAAGTAGGTCAATAATTACGATTAATCAATAATTGTTAGTATGTATTTAGATACATGGATTAATATAATCATTTCATAAGTACTAATTTCTCTAATGGTCCGTGGCCATTTTATAAGTCGCTGAGAATCGAATCCTGATTTCTCTATCTTTGAAAATATGGTAAAAAGAGGTTAAATTCGAAAGGCTTTGGATGGAAATGGGGAGCTGGTGTCCAGATGGATCGAAGTCACGATAGCTCAGATGGTCAGAGCATGGCGTATTTAGCTGATGGTCGTGGGGCGTACAATGTCCTCCACCTCTAGAGCACGTCTGTTGTTTTGTGTGCACCCATTTGGAGTTGAAATTGTAGATGTCATGTTTTCCTTCGTACTCATTAACCGAAATGCCTTTGGTACCACCATTTACACTCATCATTTTAAAATTTGAAATATGCTGTTTGCTTCTTGCCAACTTTGGTGAGGGTTCTCTAAACATTACAGTAGTGGAGTATCTTCCACCTCTAGAGTGTTCTGTTGTTTTGTATCGACCCATATTGAGTTGGAATTGCAGATATTATGTTTATCTACTTACCCATTAACCAAAATTTCTTTGGTACCTCCAAATACACCCATGATTTTTTAATTTGAAATATGCTGTTTGCTCTTGTTTAGTAATAGAAATGTCTTTTGATTTCCCAAGTTTTCTTACCTGCAATAAATTTTATGGTAACAGAAGAAATATAGATAATGACAAAAAGCCTAGTCCAATCATGAACGCGTTGCTCGTCGTTGTAGCTTGGCTGAATCTCCTTTAAATCAGGATGTTGAGATTCTTCCCCGCGACATGTCCCCCTGTGATAAAGATTTTTGACTTCCATCGAAACGGAATTCTGTAAAGTGTATTGATATAGTCCCTTATATTGTATAGTTCAGTACAAAGTTACAGTTATACCTTTCATAACTACATCTACTCCCTGTACCAACTTTAATCCATCTATGCGATATGATAAGGCCTTTTCTCGAAATCTTCATCCAATTATTTTATCAATATCCGATATTACGTTAATAAAGTTTGTCGAGCCATTAGTGAGCGCGTCCTCTTTTTTCCATGTTGGCACAAATCGTCCTCAAAAAACGAAGCCAAATATTTTGTTTTGTGACGGTTCCCAGAGTGGATCAAATTGTCAATAGGCGGATTAATTTATTCGTCGTGTCGACTGTTCAGTTATAATCTCTTCTGTCCCCGAAAAGTTAAATATTTCATTCAAGGAGGCGACCGCCGAAGGGGCCACTTCCTCCCCGCTTTTGAAGACGTCTGGAGAATAAAATTTTTAATTCCCCATCGGGACTGGATTCCCCTCGGAACTTGTTGCTCGCCGGGTGCGCACGGAAACGACGTGTTGAATAAATAAATAGTTCCTAGAACTTATATGCTTATAAATGGCTCCGGGTGCGGTCTCACGCTGGCGGGGGTGGAAATACGCCCTCTTCCCGCGCCCCACATCGATTCCTGCTGAAAATGTTTTTCTGTTTAAAACCGCCTGGGCAACAACTGATCGGCCATTATGTTTCAAATAAATAGCCATCTGATATTCTACCACGGTTGACAAAAGCGATTGAAAACTTTATGATGCCGAGCAGAACCTATTTAAAACCGCCCAATTGTTATCGTTCGTCGTTATGAAGTTTGGCGACAATTAAGCTTAAACAAGAGCATGTAAAATTAATAAGCGTGGAAAGCAAATTGAGCTGGGCCGACGCCGTCGATGGTGCCCCGCCACCCCACATCGCCTCACGACTTTTGTTCGCCGGAATAATAATTCCCAATTATATCAGTCCTTGAATAAAGCCATAAATTTCACTCCTGTACAAATTTTACTGGTATTCGTTTGTAGTAGCGGTGGATCTCGTCTTGAATCTTGAATTCGGTCGTAAAGCATCGCCGGCCCGTGTCAGGTCCGCTATTATATGAACTTGCGTGTCGAAAGTTTTTCACCCCTTTTATAGAACCTTGTCTAACCGAGCTTTACGTATAAAATAGTGCATTTTCGTTAAAACTTTTTTCGTTGATGAATACGAATAACATATCGTTTGATAATTTTATATATACACAAAAAAAGAATCTTGTAATTATCATTGCTCTTTGAAAGTTTGTTCGAGTATGTTCCTTGGGATGGTTCGTCCGTATGACGAAGGGGATGCTTTGTCAACCCTCTGTGATGTTTTTTATTCCATTCCCTCTACAAGTTAAAAACGACCTCGCTAATAAATAATGGCCTCTGCATCGGACAAACTTCCTTTCTCCATTCGGAAAACCGTTGTTGTCGCTTAAAGGGCAGGAACGGTGTTTGATATTCCGAGGAAAATACAAACTCGTTCCGTTACAACTACGATGTCAGCAACATGATCGATCGATTTATGTTCTACTATTAAGTCAATAACTGTCAGTCTGAAGCATGCTAGCTAGCTAGCTTACAACACTGCGGTGGATTTTTTGTTTAAACAATTTTTTTTACTAAAACGGACGAGAGAGGGAGAAAGGTTTCCCTTGTGAATAACGTCGTGTAAATAACATAGTTTAGCTAATACAATATATAATGGTGCCAGTACCTAATTTAATCATGACCTGAAGAATTAATCCTAAATGTCTCTGACAGTATACAGCCTGGGTTGGGATATAATTGAAATGGCGACATGATTCAATGAAGGTATTAACACACTCAGTCGTGTCCGATTCCAGCCCGTTCATTCAGCAGACATCAATTTTTCCCCCGCCTATGACGTTCCGTTGGACATGGATTGACTGGAGTGTTATGAATAAATGTCCGCCTCTTCTCTTTCCTCTTCGCCCATAATGAAACGAATTTCGCTTCCTTTCTCGTTTACCGTTTGTAATTTTTCCTCAGCGCAAATTTGTTTTTGATAATTAATTGATTTTGTTTAGAAGAATTACTTCAGATGGGAGTTTAATAGAAAATATTGAAAACGTGACGGCTCCCTCTTTCCACGACCTTGGAGATGGAATCCAACGACCCCTTCGTGCCCGTTCCACCAATGGTGCGGACAGGGTCATGGCTGGTTGTTGGCGCAGTTTTGTTGAAAGTAATTCTGACAATTGTCTTCTCCCGGCCTGTAAATCGCCGAAACAATCGGCCGGGAATCAATAGCGAGTCAATGAATGGACGGTTCAAAATTTTCCCCTTCTGGCAGCAGCGTTTACATTAGAAAATCCAATTCACAAAATAAATATCCCTTACTTTTGATTTATTGGGTGTTTCAAAATAACAACACGTTTTTTCAAACTTTTAAAACTGAACTTAATTTTTTTTCTTGTAACAATAAATATATATTTCTTTAGTGATTGATCAGCCTTCTCAGTTTAAATATGTTTTTCTTTCCAAAAGGTAGATTTGACCTCATCCCTAATCTACCTTTTGAAAGGAAAAACATATTTAAAAATGGTTGCTGGCTAAAATAATAGCCTGCTTCTGACAAAGAACAATTCTTTGATGAAGTTACTTCAGTGAAATTTTCTTTCGGCCGTAGATTTGTGTTTTGCAAATTTTGGAAAGTTTTTTGCATCTTATGAGTTTGATTTATTTTTACAGTTGGATTTGCCCAATAGATAGCAGTTCATTTTTTGATATATTAATAATGTTTGTTTTGTAATGTTGTATTAAGTTTTGTTTCTTCAGAGTTCAGATGACATTTCTTTTTATAAGAGGAATTTTCAACAGATCAATGAATGTTTGTTCTGGTACTCCAGGTAATATGCAATCTCTTTAAATATTTCTGCTCGCTGGATCTGAAAATATTTTCAGGATTGTTTGTAATTTTTTTTTGAGGATTCCCTGGCAAAATTAATGCATAAAATATTTTATAAATACTTCAATTAAGGGTTGTTGAGATGTTATCACGCAATTTGGGAACATTCTTCAGTATAAATTGTTATTGCTTTGACTTCTAAGTAATGTGTACTTTTTATTCTTTGGCTTTCTTCTTTCTTTCCTGAGCCCCCGGTAAATTATTTTCTATTTTCTTTATTTTTCGAATTTTTCAGTCGCCGCCTTGTGTAAATATTGTATTCTCGTATTCATCAATGTAAAATTAGCCTAAATAAAGAATATTTTGTAATATATTCAGTGAAAACATATTTAACAGCAATGATTTATATTCCGAAACAATATTTTTTTCAACTCTTCGGGTAACTGAATGTAAAATATCATTTTTAGGTCCTTTTATTTAGAAATTTACTGGTTTTGCAGTTTCAATTCTCCTCTAGTTATTACCAATATTAGTGAATAAATAATTAAATTGTGATTTCCCCTTGAATGATGCAGTACGAAAAGTTGGGGAATTTTGTCGTTTTGGATCCTCTTGGTCCGCCTGGACCCGCTATTTTGCTCTGAGAGGCAATCTTTTTTTCGCCGGTGATTTTATTTATTTACGATATTTCTCCAACGGTTGCGTTGAGTTGTATTTACGCACTTTGAACACTTTCTTCAGTATAAATTATCATTATTTGCTCTTGCAAACAACGTGTACTTTGATTCTTCGACATTTCTCTTGCTTTACTGAGTCTCCGTTAAATTATTTTCTCATCTATATATTTTTCGAATTTTTCATTTTTCTTCGTCGCATATGTGCTTTTCTTTGGGTAAATGTATATTCTAAGGTTCAACAGTTTAAAATCTGCCTAAATAATGCGTTTTAAAACTTTATAAAAACAACAGAAGAACAACTGTGGTGAACAACAAACCTTATCCTAAAATCCTTACCATTATACTTAAGGGTCGTTACTTCCAAGCATCCCACAGAAATTCATTTTCTCCTATCTTCTTGTGTCGTGTTGAGAGTGCCATACGACACGCACGAATGGCACAATTACACAGAATATAAACACTTTGAGCCCTTAAGATGATCTCAATAAAAGATCGAAACGTTGGCACGATAAAGAAAATGATTTTCTGCAACCTACATCATACCAGCCCTCATCTCACGATATCTGAATAACCATATTAACGGTCACTAATTTCTACACACGTATATGTAAATATAATATGTTTTACTTGTTACATCGAAGAATGCAGTTGCAAAAAAAAGTTTAATAAAAGAACTCTGGCCCTCAGAATTTGCGAAATTCCCCTAATTAATAAATCAACATCCGCCGTTTGACTACACAAGTAAAACACGGGAAGAGGAAAATTCGGCAGAAGAGCTTTGGCCAATTCAGAGCCGAGTAACTTCTTGGCAATGTTATCAAGGCCTCGATGATTTGTTTCAGTTATCAAATATTCGTTCACCCCCATGTGTGCTCGGCAAACTTCATATATTATGGCGGGTTGTTTATATCAAGTTATCCATGGGAGTTGGCCGTTGTTTCTTTAAGGCGCCTTCTGAAATCGATGTCGGAGCTGACCTTCTTTTATTTCCCCCAATCTAGCCTCCTTAGCCGTATTACAGGCGCGGGAGGCAGTTTGTCAACTTTATCATTTCATTTCTGAATCCGGGATGAGTTGGTGAAGCATCAAATACAGAGCGTTACAGCACAAATTTAGATAAAGCCTTTTTGCATTCTTTCGTGACCTGCTCTTTTATGTAATCGTACAATTTAAAAAGAAACTTTATCATAACTTTTTCTGTGATTTATACAAAATGGAAGAAGGGAATATGAAATTAAAAACAGTTTTTTCTCATCTGGCTCCGTATGTTTTCGCTCTTTTCTGTTTTTATTAAGCTTTGATGGGCAATGATTTACCAGCTTACATGATTTTAATTTGACAATGATAAATCATTCTTGTGTTATTATCTTTGTGGTTGATCGATTGATTTTTAATGGAATGAAACTTTCCGCATCCTAAGTATTGAAACGTCATTCTCTAACTATTTGTTTATTTTAATTAAGCTTTCAGTTAATATATTCAGTTGGATAACTCAATTAGTACATAGAGTCGTGTTTGTGTCATCGAAGTATATAATTTGATGTGTGACGGTTCATCTATCCTCGCCTGGGTTTATTTGCAAGGCATGTTAAATGGCCCGCCTCGTTTCGCTCCTTGCAAACTCTGAACGGATTGAGTCGGACTTTATTTTGAAACAATGATCACATGTGCCACGAAAGGGAGTTCTAGGTTCTATTCTTTATACCGTATTTACACAAGACATTCCTACTGTAATGCCGACCTTCGCCGATGACACATCGATCTTCACTCTACAACCCTATTCTTACACCTCCCACAGAAATAAACATTAAATTTATGGATTAAAAATTTGGTATTAGAAATTACAAATAAATATCAAAGATTCTAAAAGCCATGACATTTAGCAATATACGATGTTACTAGATTTTTCCATGGGACAAAGTCTGATAGATCATTTTCGGTTTCTTAACATTTTTAGTGAACATGTAATTCAGTGTATACAGAACAAAAAGCTTCTGATAGATAAAACTTTATTGGTAACCCCATTAGAGTTCATGGTCCGATTGAACAATTAACGTTTTTCAATTAATTAATCTTTATGAAATGTATTGGTGAAGATAAAAAATTATGAAAGGAATGAGGAAAGGAAGAAAAAGAAGGTCAAAGAATAAAAGTACACGTTTTTTACAAGTACAAACAATAATAATTTATACTGAAGAAAGTGACCAAAGGGCAAAAGTACAACTCGACGCAATTGTTGGAGAAATATCGAACATAAATGAAATCACCGGCGTAAAAAAGGTTGTCTGTCAGAACAAAATATCTAGTCTAGCCGGACTGTGATGTTCCGAAACGATAAAGTTTTTCATACCGCATACTCCAAGGGGAAATCACTATTTAACTATTTATTAATTAATATTGTGATAGCTAGAATATATTTGAACCTGTAAAACCAGTCAATTTCTAACGAAAAAACTTTAAAAAAAATTAAATTTTACATTCATTTACCCGAAAAGTTGAAAAAAAAAAAAAAACATTATTTCCGAATATAAATCATTGTTGTTAAATATTTTTTCAATTAATTCTATTTATTAATTAATATTGTGATAGCTAGAATATATTTGAACCTGTAAAACCAGTCAATTTCTAACGAAAAAATTAAAAAAAAAAAAATTAAATTTTACATTCATTTACCCAAAAAATTGAAAAAACATTATTCCCGAATATAAATCATTGTTGTTAAATATTTTTTCAATTAATTAAGGCTTTGGTTGAGATAAAAAAGTTAATGTTACGTGTTGACTTTTGAAAAATAGCAAAAAGACGAAAAATTGGAAAGGTTGAATGGATCGAAGTCCATGATAGCTGAAGTGGTAGATCGGCGGCGTCATGAGCCCCGAAGTTCGTGTGTTTGAATCCCCCTTGTGACACTGACTTTTTTATCCCAACCACTACCCTTCAAAGTGTGCGAAATTCGAAGGCATGATGCGAAGCGTTGAAGTATAGTGGATAACCGAGGGATTAAGTAGAAGTAAGACTTTCATTCGTCATCGTGGTGCAAACTACCCGTTTTACCTTACCTAGTTGTACCCTACCTAGGGCGTTTAATGGACAAGCGTCTAATATGGTTTTAAAACGGTTATCTTAAAAGACAGAGACTTAAAAGACCTAATTAAAATATTAAGAAATAGAGTCAATTACTGACTGCTCTCGACATTTTTTCACCGTAAATGCTTATGCAATAAATATCTGATATAAAGAATCATTAAAATCGATAGGGACTTAAGATGTTGGGTTCAACCAAATGCAGTAATGTGCAATATTGTTTGTTAGAAAACGGTCGTTACTCCTTTCTATATATGAATGTAACACCCATCCATAGCATTCGTCCATGACCTAGGAAGAACTAGATTCCTCAAATTCGACACCACCCTTCCATAAAAACCCACAAGTCTTTCAATTGGCTACTTTTTGTTCATACTCTTTAAGCATCATAAAATAAAGTGGTCTCTCGATTTTTAAATCAGCGTGTAATATAGTGCAGTGTAGTACTTTTTGGAGTACCACTGTTGGATAACCGTCTCGTGATACCAAATCCATGGTAGCTGAATTATTCATTATTATGTCTTTCCGAATGTTGACAATTTACGTTGTTCGTTTACATATAAATTCAAATGAAGGTACAAAAGAATTTTGAGTTTACGACCCCCCCCCCATCTTGCTCCTAAAGCTCGTCTGGCAATACTAAAACGCTTATTTTCCAGGACTTCCTTTTTCGCAGGCTTTAATAAAAGGTGTTCGCATCTTATTTATGGCCAATGTTCGAGTCAGGTCCTGCGAAATGGGGACGGGGAGTTTTGGAGCAGTCCGATGGCGGCGACGGTGCGCCCCGTCATGTTTATGCTTTCCTGTAACGCACCCCAAGGACCGGGACACAACCACACAAAGAACATCGCGCACAATTCGGTCGTAAACAATAGAAGAAAGCGAAATGGGGGATGATTGAGGAGCGAGGGCGTTTTGAGAAGCATGCCCACAAACGGGAGATTGTAAGGAGTTTTTTTTTCTCATTAGCTAGCAGGGAAGGAAAAAAATTGCCGGTGTCATTTATTCACGGCATCGATCAAGATTCTCGGGGAAATGGAAGCTTAACGCTTACGGGTATATTCCGGTTCAGCAGAGTGTATTAAAGCCCTTTGAAGAGAAAGTTAACTTCTTTTTAAGGGATTCCTCTAATTTCTAAAATTCCTGAAGGGTGGACTGAACGGAGTTGAGAATTGCCGCTCGTGCCGTCCCTTGTACAAACAAGCGAATTGAATATGCAGGAACATGCTCGGATTGCCATTTGCACAGCGCCTTTAATTAACACTCTCCTAAGTAAGTAAGTACCGTCCGCTGGGATAAAATTGCGGAAAGGTAAAAAGAGCCCTAACTGATTTAAGAGCATAATTAGTCTTTAAGGAGTCTATAAACAAGAACGTTAAACGTCGCACTTAGGAACAGCGCTCATTACGACCTACCGATAACTTAAGACGTTAAGGACATCTGTTAATGCGCGACTTCCGTTGTATGCAATGTAAAGACAGAAGAAAATAGTCTTCTATCTCGTTTTACCATCTCATGGCAATCACGTAACCACTTATCTACCAGAGAAATCCGTATATTGAAGAAATTATTCAACTCAATGGGCCATTTTAATATTAGTGAATATTAAAGTGTTCACACATCCAAATTCGCTCCATCCGGCTATCTATCCGTCCATCTATTCACCTATCAATCTAGCTATCTCTCACACGCACACTCGCAAGATGTAGAGAGGAATGTGGGTTAACCTCACGATTATTAGGTCACGAAAAATTCACTATGCAACCACTGGTCAAGGAGATAATGCTTTCTCTGGAACGATATGGCTACATAGAGCTAGCTAGATGGCATAAAAGTATTTTGCGTGTGGATCCCAGGACACCATGTTATAATGGAACGAACAGGCGGATATTTATGCAGAACGGGCCACCATTGATGGGCTAGTAGTCATAGGTTACGCCCTCGGGGGTTATAACGGCTCTCGTTTCTCCGGATTGTTTTATTGTTGTTCTCTCGGCGGAATAGGAAGTTGTGCTGGTGGTACACAACGTAATTGAATATCAGCAACTCTACCTCTCTTGGGCGGCAATGATAATTCTGTCTTCCAGGCAGAATTATGGGCAATAAATATGTGCCCTGGGCTAATTACTGAAAGCAAGTTTGACAAATTGGATTGCTAGCAATATAGACGTTCCAGCGGATTGTAAATTTCGTTTCAAACAAGTTGACTTTGAGAAAATAATGGGTTGACAGCTAAAATCAAAACTGCAAAGCATATAGATCCTTATAAACGTTTGATTTTTGAAAACACTAAAAACATAATACATTTTTATAATTAAACATGTATCAATTAATCAAAGGAAAAAAGTACTTCATAGATTCTCAAAGCATTAGACCAGGGGTGCTCAAACTTGAACTGCTGCCGATGTACCTCAATATTTTTAGACTACTTACGATCGACTCTGAGAGGCTGCAAGTGTGTGTGATGTAGGGTTGTCGTACATACACGATACACACTACCTATGTAGGTAGGGTGTACCGTAGCATATATAGATATTAGCTTTCTGCACAATATAGGTACATTATAGGTTTGGGTTAGGTTTAGTTAGGTTCTTTTCTACAATATCAATGAAAAAACTCATAG
Organism: Cimex hemipterus; assembly: GCA_039619505.1. Taxonomy (NCBI): domain Eukaryota; kingdom Metazoa; phylum Arthropoda; class Insecta; order Hemiptera; family Cimicidae; genus Cimex; species Cimex hemipterus. The sequence goes on from CM077107.1 coordinate 29,620,379, forward strand.
TTATTCAAAATTGCGAGTTTATTGGTTGCTACAAAACAAAAGAGTTACATATTGTGTTAAACTTAACTAAGGAATGGCTTTGGATGTTGAAGCGTGGCACTGCATGTCCTCAGCATACTTTTCATACGATGGTACGTAACCACTGAGTGCTAATCGCAAGCATGATGACATATGATAGTCAGTTAGTCGATTGCGATATTTTGACTTAATTATCTTCATTTCAGAAAATGCAGACTCGCACAAGTAAGTTGGCCCAAAAAATGCCGTCAGTTGAAGGGCGATTTGCCTTACATTCGGATATTTATCTTCAGATATAAAACACCAGAAATTTGTGTCAGATGCTGTAGCTTTGAGATGTATATCTGATATAATCTGCACCAACTCATTTTCAACAGAACACGAGTTCATATTAAACTGACTTGCTATTTCAGTAGCTAATTCCACAATGTTTTTACATGAAAAAGGATAACTCAAAAATGATGCTATATTTTACAATTTACTGCATTCATAAAAACGCATTTCGAATTGTTCCAAAATATTTGATAATTCAGCCTAATCAGTATCATAATTCAACTGAGGAATCGTTGCTCTCAAAGATGGAAAATGTTTCACATCCTTTCTTTTCAGTTGATCTATCATACGTTGCAATTTTCTTTTGAATGCGTTTACTGCGCTAATCATCTCAATAATACTTTTTCCTTTACCTTGAAGCTCCAAGTTAACGGTGTTTAAGTGCATTGTGATGCCAGTCAAAAATGCCATATCAGTCAGCCATTTTTCGTTTTTCAAAATCTGAGTGTCATCACCTCTTTCGTCTAAAAAAGTTGTTATTTCGGGCAATAATTCTTGAAACCTTTCTAGGAATTTTCCGCGACTCAACCACCTGACGTCCGTGTGAAGAACTAAATCAGTGTGTTCAGCTGACTCCCTATCTTCCAACTGCAACTGAAAGAGCCGCTGTTGCAAGCTACGTGCACGGATGGAATTCACAATTTTTGTTGCAATGCCCATAATTTCCTCCGTGTTTAAAACTTTTGAACACAAAACTTGTTGATGTATAATGCAATGGAATGAGAAAAAAAAATGAAGGGAATTCTTCATTAGCTCGACACAATGCCACAAAACCGTTTTTGTTTCCAGTCATTGCTGGTGCTCCATCGGTTGTAATGCACACTAATTTATATATTGGTAGCTCGTAGTTTTTTACAAAATTGAAGATAACGTCATATATCTTCGCCACGGGTCTTCCCCTTCAGAGGAATGATTATCAAAAATTCTTCCTTTGCCAACATGTCATTGAATACCATCCGAATAAAAATACTCAGCTGGGCAGTGTCTGTCATCGGTGGATTTGTCGAACTGTAAAGAAAAGTATGTACATTCCATGATATCATGTTTTAGTTTATTTGCGATGTCCAGACTCATGACTTCAATACGCCTTGTGACAGTCGGACGAGATAACTGAAGTTCTCTAATAGCAGACATGATTTCTGTTTTATTTTTAAAATCTCCAAATAGTCTCACCCGCTTCAATAAATGCTTCCTTCACCACCGATCCATCTTCGAATGGTTTCTTGTGTTTCGCCAATATATGAGATATTTTAAATGACGCGATCGTAGCAGCTTTTGATTGTTTGGCTGGTCTTGTGAACATGGATTGTTCTTTTTTCAAACAAGATATCAAATCACTTACTTTTCGTTTTCTTAATTCACTCTGTGGCGGAAAATCCTTTTCATAGTTTTTATGAACCGTTTTATGATGCCTCTCTAAGTTACCGCGCTTAGGTATTCCAACTGACGCACGACAAATAACACAAATGCACTTATCCTTCACCATACAAAAGAAAAATTCTTCCTCCCAATCCTTATTAAAATGATACGTTTTAGATTTCTCTGCACTCATTTTCCACTATTTAATAATAAACTTTGTATCGACGTAGTATCGCCATCAAGTTACAATTCAGAATGACTCAAATTCCTGCAGGCACAATTTATATCGTCGTGAACGAAAGTCTCGAATGTACCCGTCAAACGCGCCGCCCTAAACTAGATTGTACTGTCTCTCGTTGTTTCTAGACTGTACGGTCTACTATTCTAGAAACAACGCGGCTTTTCTTTGACAAGTGCCGCGCGTTCCTTTGATAAGCCACCTTTTGCCGCAAGCAGTGTTATTTTATTACGTAATACATTTTTGTAGTTTAGTTACCTACCTACTTATTCAAAATTTTTTTCTTCTGGAGATCTACTCAAAAAGCACTCGCGATCGACCGTTTGAGCACCCCTGCATTAGACTGTTCTGCTTATGTACATGTCACAGTTTACAGTTTATGTTGTGTGTGTGTGTGTGTATGTACACATTTTCTTGCTGTGTAATAAATAGTATTATTTTTAAAAAGAATATTATTTATTACACAGAAAATACAAAATTGGAATAACCACTTCCAGTTTGGGAATCTTCCATCTATACTCAATGAAAGCCCGAGACGGATTGAATTAAAATATTAATATTAGCAAAGGCTTATGGATGTAATGAAGGAGGGGTTTCTTGGTAATAAACATGTGCAGGTGTAATAAGGGAGGAATGTGAAGGGTTGCAGCAGATAAGGGTCTAGCGAGTACGTAACACCCCTCCCCCTTTAAAAAAATAAAAACATCGTCCAGAGCAACGATCGGCTTAAATTCACTCAATGCCGCAACACCTCAGCTCTACAAACAGGAAGCTGTCTCTAAACCTCCGTGGACAATACCGAAGCTCAGAGTTCTGCTGGAGAAAATACTCCCCCTTATTTATATAGACAGGAATTTTCATGAATAAGGGCCACTTTCCCAAGCCACACCCATGCCGTCACCGACGGGTCACACAGCGAAAACGGAACGTGCGCAGCATTCATCATCAACAAAAAAAGGTTTATGGTCCCTGCTAAATGTATGCAACAATTATACTGCCGAACTTACGGCGATCGGTAAATGCCTTAACATAGTATCGCCCATAGGCAACTCGTTGTAATTCTGCACAGACTCACTATCGGCACTTACATCAATGGAAAGATTCACTATGCAACCACTGGTCCAAGAGATATTGCTTTCTCTGGAACCATATGGCTACATAGAGCTAGCTAGATGGCATACAAGTATTTTGCGTGTGGATCCCAGGACACTATGTTATAATGGGGAACGAACAGGCGGATATTTATGCAGAATGGGCCACCATTGATGGATCCCACTTAAGTACCCTCCTCACACAGATTTTATCTTCAACTTGAAAAAAATAGTTATAGCAGACGAGGCAGGAAGAATGGAGAGTAGTGAAGGACAACAAGCTAAGGGATATTAAACCAAATGTTGGCCCTTGGGCTCCTCAGTGCGCGACTCGCGGCTCGAAGAGACTGTATAGACGAGACTTAGAGAATCGGGCATAGTAGACTTACGCACGGGTAACTTATGTGCAAAGAACCGGCGCCAGTATGCGATTGCGGCAGGGAATTGGTCACAGTAAAACACCTCTTGACCAATTGCCTTAATTTTGAGCAACAAAGAATATCTCATAATCTTCCAAGCCAATTAGTGGAGATTCTTGGTGATGACCCCCCCTGTGATGAATAGGCTCTTTGAGTTTCTGAGATCAACGCGTTTGATACAGAAAATATAAATAGAAGATGTACATTAGATAGACACATAAATGTATGAGTGTAGGGACGCGCGCGCTTGTGCGTGCACACGTACGGAGGAATAGAGTGTGTGAAATTAAAAAAGGAAGAATAATAAAAAAAATATCGCACACATACTTTCCATAGCAGAAATAATGTATAAGTAGTGAGGATCCGTCATGATCAAGGCGAAATATGATCGTATGCGATTGAACACCTTAAAAAACTAATAAAAAAACTGTTTTAACATCTGTTGAATTTATCCTATTTATTTTATTTTTCCAAACTTTTAATTTTAATTTTATAATATATAATTATAAAACAGTAACTAACTTAATGATTATCAACATGGATTGAATATAAAGGTTGACTCTGTATAATACTCATTAATATTTTTGTGGATATTTACAGGGATTAGAGGATTCAAGGGTATACCTTTAAAAAAAAAATTCTATTTGAGGATGTTGGTTCGCCGTTGAATTTATTGGTTCGATTTTAGGCAGAATTTTTGGATATTCCCTAGTTGTCGATTCGTAGGCCAGATGATTTCCTTTGTAGCAGATCGTCGTGGACTCCGTCTGCAATAGGTAGATTCCGTGAATTTTTTCGTTTCGGTTTCTTTACGTATGATAATCGTTAATTTGTCAGGCGTAATAAAGACGATTAAATATTTGTTTATTTCTTTTATTTTATTCTTTTTCACATCCTACGTATATTACTTTTTAAAAGGATAGTTCCTACTCACAGTAAGGACTTAGTTCCTACTATCCTTTTAATACGTATTGAACACCACACTCACTCCGGCGGTAGCCGAGGGGGTAAGGCGTCAGACTCTCGGCTAGTAGACCCCGCGGTCGTGGGTTCGATCCCCACCGTCGCCTCTGGAATTTTTCTGACGCCTAAGGGGACCGGTGGCCGCAATTAAAAGAAATTGACGCGGCACTCATCAATGGAAGGGGCGGGACCGGATCTCAGCGACCTGGTCCCAACCCCCGTCAAAAATGAGTTTCTTCGATGGTACAACTGGGGCTCAAGTTCACTTTGTGTTGTGAGCCCTCCCCCAAAAATGGAGCCAGGGTATAGTACAATAAGCTGTACAGCTGCAGTGCTCAGTCCCTGGTATCCATCCATCCACATCCATCCACTATATAGTTCGCTCCCAGGGAAAACAATTGATTAGGCCTTGGCATCTATCTTTCGAGACGTTAGTATAATAGTAAATTATTCAACATATATATTTAAGTTAGCTCTGCATAGACTCAGAATGTAAGCTCAGAAAAGCGTGATGTATTTAAAGTAAATGTAAACAAAAATTTAAAGCCCCATTAACGAGACTGGATGGATCGGGATGGTTGGAAACTATTAACTACAGGAACATCGTATTAAAACCTCAAGAGCAAATTCACAACTGGTTTTTTCTACTGGCAAATTTTTCAATCATTCTTCACGCACCACCAATTTTAAATTGGTAAAGGTTATGTAAGTTTTGAATGAATAAAAGAGAAACGAATCAATCAGGCTGCGTCCCAAAATGGTTCACTTACATTTCATTTCTAAAACATTCAGTTAAATGCAATCAAATAAATTGAGTGTAAGTAATAAAAATTTAAATGTTCATAGTAAGTGTGTAATAAATGTTGTGGTTGACATTTTCTCTGCCAGTTGCAACAAGTCCAAACGGCACTGTTGCCATTGCACGCAGTTTGTTTAGTCTAGTGATTATTAGAATTGCCAGCCAGTATTCAAAGGAGAACAGAGCCCGAAAAAGCATCTCAACGTAGATTCTGTAAATTGGTCGTCTCAAAGCAAAGAGAAAAAACGTGAGATAGTTGATAGAACCCAAGTTGCCTAGTCTTACCGTCTTTCGATAATGATAATATAAAATAATATTGATGATAATAATAGTGATAATATAAAAGCCGTTACATATATATCCGCGGCTCGACTTGGCGACTTTGTAAGAGTGGGGAGCTTTCTAGTTGCTCGGACACAAGTAATTTCCTCATGAATTATTCATACGCCATGTTAACATCGGTTTCCAGTTGCTTTTATCTAACATAAATAGTTAATATATTCGGATATACACCACAATAACCGGCTTCCCGACACCATTGTCTTGAGCGGGTTGTGCAAGATATGAAAAGAATTAACTCCTTTAAAATTTCATCAATGGGTGACTAGATCTATTAAACAGGCTTTTTTATAACTGTTTTTAAAATTAATATTTAATATGGATCAATTAATAAATTTCAAGCCATATTTTAGCCATATCTATCAAATTTTAAAGTTGAAAATAGTTTATATTCTACAGTAAATATTATTTACTTATTTTAATTATTTACCTTACTTATTTATTAGTTTAAATATTAATATATATTATATCAATCACTTGTGAATGTTCCCCGAACAAAGCTTGTCAGACAATATTGTAAAACATTTATAATTGATAATTATTTGGAGGTCGTGTGGTGCTGTCTGGTGTGACGTAGGTTTTAGAAAAACATTTTCTTTATCGTGCCAACGTTCGATCTTTATTGAGATCATCTTCAGCATAAATTTATAAACATTGTTTAAATTTTACAAATATACGTAGGAGGTGAAAAATATCAATTTATACAATGCTCGAAAATTAGATTTTAAAAAATATAAACAATGTTACAAAATTTTTGATAAAAAATGAATTTACACAATGTTAGAAAATGTATTTGTTTAAGTCAAAAATATTCTATCATTCATATTTTTTGTTTAACTAAAACTTTTTAGAATTGTATAAATTCTTTTTTTTATCTAAGATTTTGTAACATTGTATATATTTTTAAAAATCTAATTTTAACCCTCCCTTTTTCTGGGGATTGTTGAGCTTATTTGGTCAAACATTATCAATTCATTAAGGAAAACATTGTCATTTTAATCTACATTTAGAGGCCAAAAAGTGTATTAAATTTTTGTAGTAAGTTTAAAAAAATTAAATACTGCATAATGCAATTGCAGTTGTTATAATTTTTATTTTTTGTTCTTTTTGGATATTTTTAAAGAAAATTAAAAGATAAATAAAAATAATAATCATGGTCAGGGACATGTACTGGAAATTACATGCATAACCCAAGTGTTGGGTTTTTATTTTGACGAAAGATTTGTTTCTTCATTAATAAATAAATTTCATAATATTTTTGCTAATTATTAATTTACATTCCTGATCAACTCCTACATTTAACTGCACGCCAGAACACTGATAATTTTAAAAATGTAGGCTTTGACTCAAATAAACCAAAACTGTAATCTTTATTACATTTTATCTTGGTATGCCCCAAATTGCCCTAATTGTAAGTAGTCCACTTAATATCTTAAAAAAGATCAACCTTTGCCCACTAATTGGCCGGCATTCAATGATTGAGGTTATTCAGTCATAACGCTTGTAGAGGAAAGGAGATGTGTTACTGATCACTTAATAATTTCTGTTTTTGATGAAAACTCTGATAGTTCTAGATCCTAAAAGTAGATCTACAAAAATAGTTATGAGGATTTGGGATCATTTTAATTAAGAAAGTTTCGAGTGTGGTGAAAGTGTGTAGTTCTCAAAATTGCATTAATTAAAAATGTCAGATGACGGCTTTTTTGTGAGATTTTTGAAGAACAGTTACCAAATTACCACCAGGTGATTTTTTGTAGCAAGCTAGCGTATTTCTTGTGTAACTTGTTTTGGTGGTAGCTTAGGATATTTGAAATGTAAAAATGGTACAAATTTAAAAATACAAACCACCCGTCCGTTAGAAAGAAGCGAAAGAAAATCATTATATAAATTCAATTTTTTTCAAATTCTACGTATATTTGTAAAATTTGAACAATGTTTATAAATTCATGCTGAAGAGGATCTCAATAAAGATGGTAAGTAACTTAATTATTCAGATATCGTGAGATGCGGTCTGGTGTGATGTAGGTATCAGAAAAACATTTTCTTTATCGTGCCAACGTTTTGATCTTTTATTGAGATCATCTTCAGGGCTCAACGTGTTTGTCTTCTGTGTAATTGTGCCATGTCGTGTTGAGAGTGCCCAAAAAAGATGGTAACGTTTCCACGATAAAGAAAATGTTTTTGTAAAACTCAAGTTACAGCAGATCGCACCTCCCGCTATCCAAATAATAATCATTAATTAGCTTAAGGTTACTAAACACCACACACTGCTTATAAATATAATAAACTTTATTATTATTGTAATGTTAAGGGTAGCCACTTTTTTGCCTCTCAGCAAGGTTGAAATGATAGGATTTTTTTAATAAATAGGTCAAGAAAGGCGATAAAGGCCCCGATATTAAATACCGGTCAAAGGTAAATGGAGGAAACACGGGGCTATAATAGAATTTTCTTGCTCCGTTAATTGTGGAGCGGGATTCCGGGAGTCGTTCGGCAAATTATTGCTTCCTGGAAAAATCGTCGAGGAGAGAACTATATCTACCAGCCAGCTGTTAACAAGTAATTATCGGTGTAAATGTTACTCGGAGTGAACAATCCTGCCGGTTTCAGGTTGAACGTCTTCCGTTCTTCTATTATTTACAGGCTGCGGTGATTCACCACAATTGAATTTACTATACAACTGGAGGGATTGATGCAGATACGCGAGAAACCCCTTTTTGCTAGAACCATAACAAAAACTTAACAGGCTTAAGGTTTAAAAAATCCTATTATACGGATTAATTGCACCGAAATAACACAAATTGCTTTTTATCTTAATTGTTTCGCTACAACTTTCAGGTTACCATGGACTATAGACTGAGTTTTTTAAAATAGTAATTAAAAATGTCTTAAGTTCTGGGCCGTTAGAAGTATATCTTTTCAGACTAATAATTCTGTACAATAACCTGAACTATGATCTTGTTAATTTTTTTTTTCATCATTGTAGGATTTTCTCAGTTAGCATGTAGAATCGGGGATGTACGAAGTGCATTTTTCACGTTTTTCTTTGGATTTTTTTAACAGATAATTTTACATACATTTTGAACAAAACTGAATAAAAGGGGGGAGCATTACATATCCTTGTGGCGCAGGACTTAAATATATTTGTAATTTTTGCCCATTTGGCCTAAAGAAATAAAGATCAGTGAGGAATAGTCTTACTCGTAGTAAGATTGAATAAATTATAAATATAGTAGGCTTAGAAACAGCGCCTTTGATTGACTAGAATTATATATTATCTAAGTTAAATAATGGCTCATTTATTATTACCATTCCGGTTCATATAGGTGATATAGACAGTCAAATTAAAAACTATGTAATTAGCCAAGGAACAGCTTTAGGTCCAATATTATTTTCATTTTATATCAACTACCGCCATCGACCCCGACCACACAATCGTAAGCTCAACGTTCGAAGGGCGAGGATGACGTTATATTTCATCCTCACCCCTCGCCACTCATGCTAACATAGACATAGACACACAACATATGGCATATTATATATAATAAAAAAAACAAAAAAAAAACTCCCCTAAAAAGTGGAATAGGGGACCCTGAAACCCTCTGCAGTGCTCGAGTACCACCTTCAGATTGAATAGCATGCCTACACGCTCCCTGTAGGCATGGCATGTTTCCAGTAGGTGGGACAGATCGAGCAACCTCCCTCTGCATAAGGGCACCTGCTTAGGCTTTGACCCAAGAGCAGGTGCCCCTGTGTCAACCGTGTATGGCCTGCTCTTAATCGCGTAAGGACGATTCCTTGTTACCGGCTCGGTTTTTCGGGGGCCATCTACGAATCTTTGACACGCAAAAGCTTCTCGGACGACCGTTCCTAAGTTCAAGGAACTTAGTCTTTTAGAGATGTGGCGGTATACACGACTTGGGTAAGCTCGCCAGGCCGTCGCGGATGAGTACTGCAGGAAGGGTCCATGGAGGTGACGCTCGGTCGCCCAGGCGAAGCAGTTTCGAGAGCCAGTCCAAATAGGCCCCTCCAGAAAAAAATTAAATGTAAACAATGTTTGTAAATCCCAGACCCTTAAGATAATGTAATAAAACATCGTAACGTTGGCACGATAAAGAATACCTACATCACACCACACCACATCTCACGATATATGAATAATTGTCGATTAACGGTCACTAATCTCTACACATTATTTATATTAATAAATTAATAAATAAACAATTTACTAATATATTATTAATTACAAATCATTGACTAGATATGTATATGGGTCTCTCTATGGTTTTATATATAATTAGTTTATTTAGGAGGCTCTTCACTGATTCTCTTCCCACACTTCCCTTTATGGGCCTTTTTACGAGTGATGATAACCCGTCTTGGCCTTCTTTCTTTATACGGTTCCTAAAGCCGTTTCTGGCTCTTTACAATTTATTGGCTTTTAGCTTTGTGTTGTTTTTTTATTATAGACGGAAGCTGATAGAACTTAGGAATCAGAATGAGACGGCATGAAAAAAAAAAAATAATAATAAATAATGATAATAAATAGTAAGACAGTAATAATAATGTAAATAAATATAACAAAATACTGATAATAAATAACAAAAATTGTGTCAAACCAAACTGTGTCCGTGATGGGCGCGCGGAGGCGGCTCAAGGGATGTTAAATATTCAGGTGGTGCAGGTGTGACCTTTTCCTTTAATTTCTTGATTCTTGTTATTACTACTGTTGGTTATGGTGTTACACCCAAAATTATTTCGGGCCAGAGCAAACTTACCCCGGTAGCTCGCCGTGAGTTGAGGAGGGTAAGAATGGAGGGACGATTTACAAAATATATTTAAAAAACAACAAAGAAATATTGGGGAATTGGGCGCCACACCGTGTTTTATGCGTCCAGAGTAATGGGGAACTCCTTTAACTAAAGGTACAGTCTTGTTTGTGCACTAAATAAATTTGATAAAAACAAATAAATAAACAAATAAATCAACCAGTATATGAGAGGAAAGCAGTATAATATTTTGTATAAAAAAAACTGAATGATATACTTTATTCCATGGCGGACGCTTGCCGTGTGGGGGGGGGGAGCACTCGAGACAAGGCCACTAGGCTTGGCCAGCCTAACACGGCGGGTCCTGATCAGAAACCTTACCTTCAACTTATCGCATTCGAATACCTCTACTTAAATGATTATTTATGTATTTACGAGGTCCCTGGCCATGCAAAATAATCAAGCCAAACAAAAAAAGTAGATTATAATAATTATACATATGATTATAATATATAAGGAGGGAAATAAAAAAAAAATAATAAAAATGAGAATCCTCTTAACAGTGGGGCGACTTATTATTTCTAAACAGAGTAAAATTAAAATAGGTACTTTGTTTCCTTAATAAGCTATAAAATAAACCAGATCTGGACAGACTTAAAAGAATTAAACTTAATCATATAAATTAACAATAGTAAATCGTTAAAATTAAAACAAACAAAAATTTCTTCTTCATGCAGTCTTTTCTAAACCAACAACTTTACTTGTGACTCGTTGATCCAGCCACAACAATCCGCCGAGTCCTCCAGTCCTGCCGAAATTCGCTCCAAAAAAAGAGAAAATCTCTGGAGAATTCGGGCTGCCTCTATATCCTTTCCGAAAATCACGAACGGTCCTCGCTCGTCGCCGCGGGCTGGTGAGGAAGGCGCCCGGTGGAAATTCTGAAAATGGAAATACCCACGAAAAAAAATCCCGACGTGCCATTTCCCGGAGAATCTATTATTAGTTGCCCACTCGAAGGTGTTTACCGCACTGTTCTCCTCGGCTACAAAACCCTGTTTTTTTTTTGTTTTTTTACAATAGTAATCCTTGAGTTGCTTTGTAGTCGCTTCTTCAGGTGATCGCTGTCTTCAGGAAATTAGCGGCACCGAAATGGTGCCCCCAAGATGGGCCCCGCGGAGGCCTAGCATATTAAGCAATGGTTTTGGTGATTGAGCGGCGCTGCTTGCTAGGCTGGTCAGCCTTTTTCCTTCATCACGGCCCTCCAAAATTTTTGAGTAGCCTTAAACCCGTTGCTACATGGTCAGCCGTTTCCAGGTTTCCACAAGAGCATGATAGACTGGGCTTCAGGCCGAATATAAACAGTTTCGCTGAAAAGTTGCCGTGCACAGTCAGAAACTGCGACGTCCAGTGATCTACACTGACTTGCCTTGTATCAAGTCGCCTTTCAACGTTCGGGAAGTTGGCGTAGGTACCGACCTTTAGTCGACGTATCTCACCGGCGACGCCACTCCTCCCGCAACTATCTACTCGCGTCTTGAATGCTCGTGACAGGGATACTTGGTTGAGGTCCATTTGTTATCTCCCAGATAACTGAACCCAGCGGTCATAGCTCTTGGGTGTAAGTCCAGCGGCGGCCTTCCCGCTATGATCTGTAAGACATCCGTTGAGGTTGTTCGGTAGGCTTTCGTTAAGGCCAATAAAGCCGACCTCTGAATTTCAGAGCGTTGCTCAGTCTGCTGCTCGTAGCCCGCGCACCCACGCTAGGAGGAACAGTTTGCCACAATGCCGAGTAATATAACCGCCTGCTTTCGAACGACACGCTCAACGCAGCGCCACACACCACCCTTATGGCAGCCACACGGGCTGGGATTTTCCCCTTACTTACTTCGCATTAGTACTGAACCTCAGTCTGGCGTCCATTCTAATCTCCACATAATTGAGGGCAGTCGGTGCCTTGATGGTTTGGCAATCGACTCTGGTGACTGGAGGTGACCACATATTAAGGGACCCTTTCAACAGCATTAATACCATCTTTTCTGCGGCTAACTGCAGCTTAACTTTACTGCACCATGTGGTCAGAACAGTCGTGCTCAGTCCCGTGATGCCACTGTGCTGCCCTAGATGTAAGCTTGGGTGAAGGGAACAGCGGAGTCTCGCAAGCACGGGTAGTTCGAGAGCCTTTCCCAAGACCGACAAGGTGGACATTATTCCGTATGATCCCGGAAAACCCATTGGCCTGCCCTCTCTGAGGAAAGCACACAATGTCGCTTGTTTCCATGGGGAAGTACGCTGTTTTGAGGCAATCGACCATTAAGTAGTGGATGTAGGTGCTTCTGCGTCAGCAGACATCTTGACGACTCCGGCCTCAACCAGGACTATCCTGTTCTTAGGCCACTTGTTGCGCGGACAATCTACTCTTCAGTCCACGGTTCGGTCAGTCTGTCTACAGCGATCTTGCTCGTTCTGGTTCGAGTTATCTGCTGTTCCTCTTCGTCATCAGCCACCTCGTCTTCTAGGGAGGCGTCTTCAAGAAGGGCCAATCCCGCCGCGCGCTTTCCCCCTCTTCCACGACCGAACGGTTCTCCTGCCATTCGGCTGGTTACCTTCCTTCTTGCAACCTTGGAGTGGTAGGCCCATTTGTGGGTCACATTTTGTTTCTCCACGAACGGTCGCCATGTTTGTCTTTTTGGACGTTGCAGCTCCTTCGTAATTACCTTTTTGCTAGCAAGCCACTCGGCCACTCTTTCGGCTTGGTCTCTGCTTTGCTGATAGGTCCGTCTCCAACGCTGGGAGACTGCTTTACAGTTGGCCACGGGCGGTGTCCTCCTCGCCGGTCCTTGTCGGCCAGGCATACGGCAGCTCGTCCTGTCCGCATTGCTAGTGAGGACGGTTGAGATGATGACCATTTTCTCATCTCTCTCCCCCTCTTGCTATTGGTCGACTCCCACTAACCTTTCTATGATTTTCTGGTTTATAGAGCCTACTCGTATCCGCTACTTTTCAGTTTTTCGCCGGTACGTCTCTTAATGTTCTATGTCAAACCGGACCCAGGCATGATCGCTGGTCGTCGCAGTAATGTCTATGACGAACCTGTTTACCCGGTGATATAGGGCTGAGGTCATCAGAACTAGGTAAATCGCCGAATCTCCCTGAGGGGCACTATATGTAGGCAGAGAGTTATCCGCGTTTAGCGATAGCAGGCCTGCATTCTCGACAAATTCCAACTATAGCCTCGCCTCGTGCGTCCACTCGGCATCGTCCCATGCTGTGAGATGGCTATCAAAGTCACCTCCTAGTTTTTCCCTCTGTGGTTGTCAATGAGGCTGCGGGCCCGGGTGGAGTTCTCCTGTTGTCCTTTAAACCGTTAAAATAAGGCGAATTGACCACAATTGCCTCCCCACAGCTTCGCTCGATCAAGCAACAGGCTAAGTCGTCGGTGTTTTCTTCCAGGACCATGGCTTTAATATCCTTATCGAGGAGAAAATCCGCCCCCTCAGGCGCACCGGATCTCGACTCCTGGCCTCCGTCGCTGTTTGCCCCATAGCTCTGTCGAATCCCCGCCTCCACTTCTCTTGAATCAGTATGATATGAATCCCATGTTGGTGGGCTTGAGGACCAACTTCAATCGGTGACTGCTTCAGACTTGTGGCAATTGATCTGGGTGATTTTTAGCGAATGTCGTAAGCGGCGAGACCGATCATTGCTTAGCCGTTCGGGTGGTGGCTTCCTCTGCGGTGTCCAGAAAACCTGGGAGGTGGCTCTAGTTTTCCCTGGTCATCATAGCTCTGGTGTTTTTCACTAGTGCTCATGGCTTCTCCGTGATCCGTTACACACCCAGCTCTTACTGTAGCTCACGCGTGCGCCTCACTTTGGAGGGAGTCTACGAGATGGCCAATGTTCTTCTTCATAATGAATACACCTTGTCTTTTCACGTGGGCACTGTCGTGTCATGGGCTTCGACATAGAAGCCTAGTGACGATACCAAACTTAGTTTGCTGTCGAGGTGCAAACCAAGGCATAGATCACTATTGCGCCAAGTAACAATTGAGTCAACATTTTTATAAATTCCCTACGTATAGGATGTCGTTTTGTGATTAGAATTGCTTCAGTTTTTGTTTGTGTGTGTTTAGCCTGTATTTCCATCTGTGGCAAAACCTAACGATCCTATGGAGGCTTCGGTTCAATTTGTCAGTAATGACACTTATGTGGTTTCCAGCAGCATTTTACATTGGGGCGAGACAATATCGTTGGGGTTATCCTGAATGTTCTTTTTGTGGATAGCTATGTATGTACTCTGGCAATGTAGCTTCGGAATTTGCTTTTTATAAACCTATAGGCAATACGTTTGTTTCAAATCGTATCAGACACCTTCTCCATGTTGAGTAAACTCATCCCCGTGTTTTTCAAATTAAAGTTTTGGGTCGTGTGATCGATAATTCTGGTTAATTAAGATGTTATGCTTTCGCGATTATGGGGATGCATTTTCTACAATTGGGATGGGATTGTTGTTTGAGAAAAATACAACTGGCCTACTATCTTTTACCGACCCTAACTCGTTGATGGAAAAATTAGCAATTTTCGAGTTAATAGGACAACATCCTTGTAGCTAGGGCGTAAACGCGAATTCGGCCTGATACGGCTTGGTTCTTCTCTCTGGAACGTTTGATTACAATTGTTGCGTAGAGAAACTCGCAAGAAAATTCACCCACCCTGTCATGTTGCTGGGTCTCCGGCATCCCCCTTAAACCAGAAGCCCAGAAGATCGTCGCTTGCAAATCAACGTGGGCCTTCGACAGCTTGGGTAAGTCAGCCCCCAAAATACATAAACTATAATCTAATAATTAATATATAATAAGTAATAACTAAATTCCATACCATAATTCCACAAATTCACTTAACATCATCCAACACTTTAGATTAGTCAGAGTAATCCATATTCCTCCATAGACCGACACAATATTAATAATCTAATCAAAATGAGGATTGATTGAATACTTAGATACTTATAGTACATTCCACCATCGACCTTAGACGCGCGCGCGCACACACATACACACACAGCTGGAGGGCGATGTTAGCGCTATATCAAACATCATCATACACCACTCATATAAATACACCCACTCAAATAAAACATTTATATGATTTTAATTAAATTGTGTATATTAAAACGAAGTCTTAGTAGTTGCGAAATAACTGTACTCAGATTAATTACACAATTTCATTTTAAAGTAAGTCCGTCAGGATAATAACTGAAATACATCACCACTATATATGATAATAAGGTATAATTAAACTATTATTAAACTCTTTAGTCCCAGCGCTCGGTTGAAGGTTGTTACTACACTTACAATTAAATTATTACCATTTTACTAATTTTACTGACTCCTTTCACCGTTATTTATTTATTATTCATTCCATGCCAATTGACGTTGTTTTAACACAATCGAACAAATATCAAGCTATTACTCTTTTAAATTAAAGTTTGCTCTTCAAATAACTTGGAGCAAACAACTATGAATTCGAGGGGAACAATTTATGAAAACGTATCATTTTGAAATTGTAGAGATAACATTTTTTAAAAGATATTTGTTCGAAGGAATTAATATAAAAGTAAATAGTTCATCGACCTTTCTTCCTATTCCTGCTGAATTATTTTTGATATTTCAATAAAACGAAAAGCTGGGAATAGACAAACTGAAAAATAATCAGTCCTTTATATAAGAATGATAAATTAAGTTGCCCCAGTAAAAGAAGATACATTCAATAACTGAATAAAAATAACGTTGCCATCAATCTATATTATTTTCATGGTCAATTGACCAAGTTACTTCTTTCAATCAATTAATTATTCTTTCTATGTAAGGTTTTAGTTGAGATTAAAAAAATCATTGTCTCGAGCGGGATTCGAACCCACCACCTTCGGCTTAATACACCGCTGCTCTATTTAATTGATTGAATTTACACTCAAATACAAAACCCGGTCACGTGTTTCGTTAATTATTTCAAACTACATATATTTTTACCATTATATTAATTATATTTCACTTGTGTTATGTAAATCAAATTAAACGAGATGAGAAATTCTTGAGTTTTAACTTAAAACTATTTAATTGTGAAGACCTGAAAAAATAATTCACTAAAATACCAGAAAATCATTTAATGGTAGATTAAAATTTAGCGAGCATATTTTCAAACTGGCTTGGTTTTTCATAACGCATATCACCTTTGGCGGAGAGCCTTGGGTCGAATTGAATTCTAGTGAAACTGCATCCCATTCTTCAATGTTGTTCAATAATGTTCAAGGTTCTGTTCAACGCTTATTGGAACCGATGGACATGCCCAGTAAGGGTTTTATGAGATTCACGTAAAGAGAACGTACAGGTCAATTCATTGTGGTATCCCTAAATCCTCCAATCGTGTGCTACAACTTGCGGTCGAGTATTATCATGTTATCCCGAATAAAGTGCGAATGGGACCACCGCTTCTAACAGAATTTCCTCAATGTACCTTTGTGCAGTCAAAGTTCCAACGTAATCCGTATTAATAACGATAATCAGTTTGGTATGAGCACGGACGATGATTCCACCCCATATCGTAACTGACTGTTCATGAAAAGGCTATGAATAGCGCATGGCACACAAAGAAAAGCATTCTCCACACCCTGTTCAGGTCATCTGATTGCAACAAAAAAAAAAGGAAAATGAGGGAAAATTCGTAAGGTGAGGTTGAGATGGGGAGTTGATGTCCAAGTGGATCGAGGTCACGATAGCTCAGATGGTAGAGCAGCGGCGTATCTAGCCGAAGGTCGTGGGTTTGAATCCCTCTCGTGCTATTAACTTTGTTTCATCTCAACTAAAAACCGTAATTAATTGTGATATATTGCTTAATTTTAATGTTTACTTCTATATGTACATATATACATGCAGCAGACGGATGCTAGATAGTTATTATAATTTCAATTAATAAATCTTTTTATGTACAGCCTTCGGGTTCAATACAACGCTGCTTCTTAGAGATGTTATATGTTCCCCTTTTCATTTTGCTGTTTGATAAAGTATCTTATTGTACATTAATATGTAGCCATTTATAGGATATCAAAATTTATTTGTGATTGAACAGTTAAATCGGATAGTCTTGTATTAATGTTGGTTGAAATTTATTTTGGCTCTTAGCAAATGAATGAAGCAAATCTAAGCAGTAATGATCGATAGAGTGTGAATTCAATTTGACTGAGTATCATATAAGTTTATCGATTAATTTTAGTTGTCTGAAGATGTTTATGTTGATTTGAAGTTTGAAGGTAATTACGGGTGAGTCGGCTTTGTAAAAGACGCAGGATAAGCCTCAAGCCCTCATTTTTCCTACCGGAGCGACGGCAATGAAAATTTTATTGTTTCTGAACTTCTCTGAAATTAATTTGTGTTCTGGACAGTTATCAGTTATCACTTTTTCACTTCGAAAATTGACAAAACATGTCGAACTAGACGACAAATTTTCTCAATTGATGTCACCCTCTGTTCTTAAGGAACTGTAGCTATTAAACTAATTTTAGTTCAATTTATTTTAATTTTTATATACAGTCGCTTTGAAAATTTTTAAAATTAATTTGAATTAAACTAGTTAATTTTAAATTTGACGACTTTGAAGTAAGACTTGTTAATCAAGTTGTTATCACTTCCATTTATAAGGACGTTTATCGAGTCGATCCACCCTAGTTCTGCGTTAATTGGTTTTAAATTTTAACGGTTTTGTAGGGGTTAGTTAGCGACTTAATTTATTTGAGTAGGGAGTAGGAAAAACGTCTTGTCGCCACAAAGAAAAAGAAAGTGTTAAATATTGTCTGGCTTTTAAACTGGGCAGAAGCGTAAAATAAGCGTCGGTGTTTTATGTAATAGCTTTTGAACAGAGTGGCATTGGTTGATAAAAAACAACGCAAATATCAATTGAAAAAAAAAGCTGAACACAGAAAAATTTGGAATGAAATAAAAATTGATACAATTATTTAAATAATCAAAGTAAATAACAAATGTTTGAAAAGCACAACATGAATTAAATCTGGAGCTCTAGAAAAAGTATGGGATGTTGGATGAAATTGTTTTCTTTTCTCCCCTGGTCATCTCAAGAAAACTTAATTGTAAAACTTGCCCAAGTTTAAATGTTCATTGGGATCTTTACAATTTAATAACAGCACAAAATGACCAATGAAGGCTTTTCCACGTGCGATGTTAGAAACTTCTAACTGGATTCCCCCCCGTATTTTTGGGTGTATTGAGTTATATTAATATTTAAAAGTTTGACAACGCCATGTTTAGTGTTTCGCGAGTTCAAATAGTTCATTTTTGTCATCAATAATATTTTCACTTCTCCAAAGATAATTTTTTTAAATGTTCAACCCTGGCTCGTAGGCTATTTAAAATAACAGAACAATCAAACTTCCATTCGACCTAGTTTACACATAGGCTGGAATATTAAAAACAAATACATGTCTTCTAACAACGGTAATCTAATCGGTTAGAGCAATAACAACGTATTCGCTCACATAAATTATTTTATTTTATTATTTATTGTTGTATTTTATGGCAAACCATGTCTTTACCTTTGCTAAATAGTTTGAAACAGTATTGTGTAAAAATAAAGATATTTATCTATCTACAAACAGGACAGATTCACAAGAAAGTACGCAGTCCAATCTCTGGAGAAATGCTGCAGTGCGTTTGAATAGACCATGCTCATCGGAGTCCAAAATTCTCCAAAAACTGGATCTTGGATGTTTTTTTTTTTTCATTTAAATCACTTGAAAGTTGGTTTAATGAATGACTGATTATGCCCTAATTTACTACTACGTTAACTTATTTTTATATTAAAACTATTATTCAACGGGCTTTTTTTCGTTTTGATGTCTAAACTGCTATTTATAAAGCATGCATGGCATATAGCAATCCGAATATCGTATGCCTTATGATTCTTCCTTTCTTGGTCTATCACTGCTGATTTACTATTTTTCTCTCACAGTAGACTCTTGTAGTTCGTTGTTAAAATATTTTTTTTTAATTTATTTATTCACACCTGCGGCAATTGTTCCCCTTAAGTAAACCTAACATCTTAGAGCGTAAGAAAAATGAACACACACACACACACACATATGTGTTTGTTTGTGTGTGTGTGTGTGTGCCCTGTTTGTCTGTTTGTAGTTAGATAAATAAATATTTTTACATAAAATTGTTTTGAGCTACAATATTTACAAAGGTAAAGACATGGTTTGCCAATTGTGTGGCGCCGTTCTGGATGAGTTTGACCCTAGCACAACAATGAATAGCTGCGACTAAATGCAGTTTTTTTTTTTTAAATTAATTAATATTTATTATTATTAATACTAATTAATTGGCATCCCAGAAATTTCATTACCTTTCTCTATTCGTCATTACTTACTTCTTTTTATTATTAATTTTATGTTTTAATACACGTTAAACAATTACGGAGATAACCAAAAATAAACGTTCTTTCATAAAAGTAGTGTTTAGTTTTTAAAAAACAAGTATTGACTTCGGGGTGCTGCTCGCCTCTCGACTTGTCCTGGTAAGACTTAAAATACACACAAAAAATTTCTGTTTGTATTTTAAGTCAAAACAATTGTAGAGGGGGGGGCAGCAACCCGAAATGTATTTTTTTTTTAAATAAAGAGTACTATTATGAAATTGTGTTGTTGGTTGTCTCCGTCTATAGAATAGGGTGTATCTAGATTTAGAAAAAAAAGCGGAATTATTGATTAATAACTACTCAACATTAATAAGTACTCCAATATATGTTGAACCGGCACACGGGCACTTACTGGGTCTGTATTCACTCGCGGGTTTTATTGTTTGAGTTAATCAAAAAATGTGGAACGCTTCACGATTTTGCGCTTCATCCTTGCGCAGGGGCCATGCTAATGAAGCGTTCCACATTTTTTGATTAACTCAAACAATAAAACCTGCGAGTGAAGACAGACCCAGTAAGTGCCCGTGTGCCGGTTCAACATGAGTTCGCCAACTCGCAGACCAAACCCCATCATCTACTCCAATATATGATCGTTAATTTCTTTCACACTCTCAATCGCTGTCACTTAGGAGGTCGCGATGCCAATGATTCTTCAGTCGTCGGGAGAGATTATTTGAAAGGGGTTGAAAGGTTTCTAGCCTGATATTGTGTCTTTCTGAAATTTCTTGTAGCGGTTTTTCGCTTACTTCAAGGAATTCAATATTGGATAATAAGGTCATTGTTAATTGTAAGATTGGATGCATAGAAAGGACATTGACGATGGTTTTTGGTTGTAAGACTGGATATGTTAGAGGTTGTATTGTTTTGTAGAACGCCAAAGTTCGATACCGTTTGTCTAGGTAGGATTCCAAATAGTTATATAAATGAGTCATCTATGTTGTAAAATTAGTTTTGATCATTGGACCAGTCGTTAAGAAGTATGAATCGTATGTTTAGCTCGTCTTTTGAGTCGCTTGTCAGAATCCCGTGCGGTATGTCGTTAGCCAATGTATACCGTTGGGAGAGAGGTACTATTTATTGTAGTTGATGGGATTAGTGGTTATTCTCTGAAGGCTGAACGAGACATGTTACAATTTTGTAAGTTTATTGTTATCTACCACCTCTTGAACCATTGCTCAAGGGAGTGACTAGGGTTTGCAGGTTTCCGGTTAAGTGACAGGATCTTTATGCGAGCAAAGGATGGCGCATTAGTGGCCAAACCCGATCGTAAGCTTGGTAACACCTAAGAAAATACCTGAGCAGCTCTCTTTACGCTCAACAGCTGTAGCGAGATGGCTATTGACATGCGATCCCAGAAAATATTCGCTTCCAGTTATACCAGATACTGGTATTGAAAAAATATTCGATATTACTTATGTATCAGAAATTATTCGATACTATCGTCTACTTACTCACATGAGTACTTTTTCGTTTATGCATAAATCATCAACTTTCTATTTATGTATTTGGTTAAAAATACAATCTTGAGTTAAAATAATTAAGAAATTGCAATTTTTTTCATTTTTAAGTATGTGTTCATACAGTGGGTACCTAGCTAGGAAGAAGGAAATGCCATCAACATACGCAACATAATTGATATTTCAATTTTTTAGTTATCGAATGTTGAGAAAATTGATCAAATGTTTGAAAAGATAAGATATATTCACCAGAATTTGCGAGATGCTTTACTTTTGGGAGGAGACATTATTTGGTATCTCCCTACGTGAAGGAAGACGAACACTTAATCGGAACTTGAAGACAAAAAACATTTTATAAGAGATTAAGGAAATTAAAAGTTCGAGGTGGTTGAGTTACCAGAATTATCAACAGAGTTACTTACCACAATTAATAATCTGGATTAACTTTGTTGACACATGCTGCTTGTAGGCGCTCTTACCAGTAACTAGGAAACTACCAGTTTGAGGAGAGATAAGCTTCAAACGGAAAATAACAATGTAATATTACTTGAACATTCGAAATAAAATCTATTGGAGAATTAAATTCACTAGTTTCGTGGTACGCTGGACCAATAATATCTTACAATTAATTTCGTTTTTTTTAGTTGAGATAAAAAGTCAATGGCACGAGCGGGATTCGAACCCTAAAAAAACCTTAGTTAATTGTAAGATATTGGAGTATATTTTCCGATACTACAAAAGAATCTAGAAGAACTCTACACTTTACTCATATCGATTGGTATCGCAATTCACTAGCGATGGCACTGCTGAAAAATAGAATGGCAATTTTTGGTAGCAGGTAAAAGAAGGACTCTCTTAAACTTCCAGAAGAACCCCGATTGAATGGTTAGACCTCTTTCAGACGGCGTGGTTTGGTTGGTTCAACTGCCCGGCTGACTCTCTACTCGTTTACTGCCGTGTGAAGACTTTTTTTGTTGTTTTCGCCGATGGCAACTTGTGGAATCAATCCAATAGGAGGTGACTACGATGTTAGTACCTGAGGAAGTAGGAGCACGTCTTGTACTAGCTCTTCTGCAAAAAGAGAAGCAAAAAAGGAGGAAACCCAGAAAAGAAAAGTGTGGATTTATCCGTTGTTATAAAATTGGGAAATGGGCGTTTTGTCTGAAATTCTCTCAGCCCTCCAAGCTTCGCTTCTTTCATTTTTGTCCCTCTACACCCGACGCCTCATGTCCTATATCTATACTTCTATCTGAATATCTTCACTGAACTGCTCCACATCGAAACTTGCAATTGCAACGCTTTCCATGGTGAACTCAGTTGACTCAACTAAGTGTGAAGAAAGAATGTCGAACTGTGCCTTTTTACTTGAGTTAACCAGTGGGGATGAGAACGTGAGCGACACTTTTGTCCTATCTTGTGGCCTGTGCTACGAGTTGACTGCATTTAAAGGGTTGGGGCGATTCCCATACACTTTGCTACCACCCTATACTCATTGACACCCGCCCGTTCAACGCATTGGAGAAGCAATCCTTTCAAAATAGAAATGGTATTGAAAGGTGAAGTCATGAATTCCATGACAGAAGGATAAATGATGATGAGGTTGATCTTTCTCTGAGTCGATTCTGGTCTCTTTTAAACTCAATGAATTGTAAAGTGCCCGCAAAAAGAACACGGGCTCGGGAAAGACTACAGACTCCGCTGATGGTGGATTAGTAAACAAAGATATCCGTGATCAAATCGTATAAATGTAGAGTGCATTGCTTTTTTAAATTAAAAAAATATTCATGCTAAATATCCAATCCGTTGTGTTTACAGTTTGCGTTGTAGATTGTAAATATGTATGCAAGCGTGTTTAATTTTCCGGACCCTCGTATATCGTTTCCGAGAGGGGAGAGGTTGATCTTCAAAAGTTTAAAAATAAATAAAAAAGTGTGGTATGGGATTTTTGTACTAGAGTCGCATGACATGAGGAAAGGGCGGCGCGGCGTAGGGCCAGTAAATTGGAATAAAGAAAAATAACCGAATGAAAAATGATGACGTTCCGGGTTGCGGTGAATTTACGAGGTAAAGAATTTAATTTCAAAGTGGCGTAGCAGACGACGAGGAGTTATGCAAAAATGCCGGAGGAGGCCTCCGCGGGGTTGCCGGGGGTAATTCGCAACTAGAAGGGGTTAGGCCCATAGTCCCCGGGGATGGTATAAATTCCAGTATTACAACTTCGTCCGCTTCGCCCTGCTGGGGTACCCTAATTCATTATAAACCCCCAAGAGCACAAACCTTTAATCGATACACAGTAAATTTGTGTTTACGGAAGCCGTGTTATCCGAAAGGTGAAGTTGGTAAAAAATTCTTCCCCGTTCCAAAATTAGTAACGCCCCGGCGACAACATTTCAATTCTAGAATAAAAACAACGCTAGATAAGAAATAACGGGTAAAAAGCTTCCTGCTAGAATTACAATCCATTGCTTATAGTTACAACAAATCTATTTGTTTTCTACCCCTTTAAACTCCTGTAAAATATTGCACAAATAGCTCCATCCTGCCGTATATGCTAACAGTCACCTCGATAACGTGTTATATGTAAAAATAAGATTAATTAGACGGTTGATGCTTATTTTTTATATTACTTTAAGCTCAGAGTTACACATTGCTTTGTGTTTATCCAGTTCACATGAGACAGCGCATGCTGTGTAAAACACTCGGTTTATCTAAATTTACAATTTACTAATTCCTTGAGACCTATAGGTGATGGACTTGCAATTTGATCCACAAGTCTCGTTGGTCATCTTCAATATGGTTGGTTTATGGATCATCATTATATTTAATTCCTTACAGTTCGTGGTTCGATTGACCGAATAACTTTTTTCGGTTAATTAATACAGGGATAAAACAGTTAGTGTCCGAGGCGGATCGAAGTCTCAATAGCTCCAGTGATAGAGAAGTGGCGTATTTAGCCGAAGGTCGTGGATTCCCGCTCGTGACACTGACTTTTTATCTCAACCAAGACCTTGCATAAAAGATTAATTAATTACATTTGATTGTAATTAAACTCAAAGTTGAATATTATCATTTACGATATTAGTATAAAACCCCTAAGAAACTTGAGCTTTTTTCCTTTCCTTTGAAAAGTACCAAGTCACATATTTTAATTATGTACTTAGTCAATATGCACATAACTGTTATAATGTATATATATATATATATATA
>CM077107.1:29649850-29669049 GCA_039619505.1 Cimex hemipterus
ATTTATTTATTATTTATTTATTATTTATTTATTATTTATTTATTGATTATTTATTTATTATTTATTGATTTTTTTCCCTTTTTTTTTCCTTTTTTTTTTTTCCTTCATTCTGACTCCGAAGGTTCTAACAGCTTCCGTCTATAATAAAAAAGCAACACAAAGCTGAAAGCCAATACACTGTAAGGAGCCGGAGACGGCTTTAGGTACAGTTTAAAGAAAGAAGGCCAAGACGGTTAGGTATTTTATGGCTCCTCTGTAGGAGTCTGCAGTTGTCGGAATTATTTTCGTGTCGGTCCATCGGTTTATGCAGGTGTATCTCCCCTTCCTATGTCCCTCCCTCCGAAAGCCGTCAATCCCGCCGAGGTCAAGTATATCCTCTCTCGTTTACCGAAAGGCAAAGCTCCTGGTTTTGACCTGATAACATCCCAAATTCTCCAACAACTCCCTAGAAAAGCCATTATATTTCTCACATACCTATACAATAGTATACTCCGCACTACCCATTTTCCCTTACTTTTGAAATGTTCAAACATCATCCTCTTCCTGAAACCTGGCAAACCAGCTCAAAAATCCTCATCCTATCGACCAATTAGCTTACTTCCCGTTATGTCCAAAGTATTTGAAAAAATTCTCCTTAAACGGCTATTGCCACAATTAAAGTCTAACCTCCTCCCCGATCATCAGTTCGGCTTCCGCCCCCACCATTCCCCAGACCAGCAGGTGTTTCGCGTTGTTGACCGCATATCCTCCTCCCTCGAGCGCAAAGAATATTGTATGGGAGCTTTCCTTGATGCGGCACAAGCGTTTGACCGCGTGTGGCACAGGGGACTCATGTACAAACTAAAGAGTGTCCTTCCAAATACTATTTACCTAATCCTATGCTCTTATCTAACAGACCGGTCCTTTCGCGTCCGACACGGATCAGATTACTCAGAATACTGCTCAGTGGGCGCGGGAGTACCGCAGGGCAGTGTGCTCGGACCAATCCTCTTCATCCTTTATACTGCAGATATTCCCACTAAACCTACCACCCTACTTACATCCTTCGCCGATGATACAGCTGTACTATCCTCCAATTCCGATCCTGCGGTTGCTTCGGAAGATCTGCAGGAACATATATCATGTATAGCAGATTGGTGTAGACAATGGAGAATGAAGATAAACGAAAGCAAGAGCGTCAATGTCACATTTACACTCCGAAGCAAACCTCCACTCATGATATTCTACAACAGTGTTCCTATCCCCAAATCTGACTGTGTTCGCTACCTTGTGTTTCACCTAGACTCACGACTAACATGGAATCCACATACACCACTGACTCGACAAAACCTAAACAGACGGTATGGCCTACTGCACAGACTTATTGGACGACAGTCTAAACTATCGACAAAAAACAAACTTACACTCTACAAAACACCTCTACAACCGATTTGGACGTACGGAATAGAACTGTGGGGAACCGCTAAGCCTTCAATCCTTTCAATCAAAAGTCCTCAGATCCATTATAAATGCTCCCTATTACGTATCAAACGCTACCCTCCAAAAAGACCTCCAAATTCCTTATATCCAAAAACTTATTCCCCAAAAATTTACCTATTTCCACAAAAAACTTTCCCATCATCCAAATAGCCTCGCCCAAGCCCTATCTGACAAAACCCATCCCTACAAGCCCATAAGGCGCCTGAAGAGGAATTGCCCCGCGACCTCCTTTCTGAGTAAACCCACAAAAACATAAATAAAGAGAAGAGGGAGGATAATACTGATTATTTTCTCCCCTCATTGTAAATATTTGTACATAAATTCACGATCCGCAAATTACACAGTGTAAATAAAAATTACAGATTGTAATAAAAATAAATTATAATAAAAAAAATGTAAGCCAGTTTAAACGAGTTCAAAAATTCATAAGCTTTTATAAAAATTATGATGGGCAGGAAGAAAATTGATCAAAACACCGGAATCACTTGATTTAAAATAATTGTTTAACTAACAATTTATTATATGTTTTGCTCAAAATAATCCATTAAAACAAAACAGGCGTTGCAATTGTGATACACGCATTGTGTCTGTACGTGGCATGCGCTCGACGTCTCATAGATGTGCACAACCTACCAAAACGGGATAAGGCATGGATAGCATCGGATAGCGTCTCTAAGCGTTGCTTCTGGTAAGTGTGTTCCCAGCTTTATGCCTCATTGGCTAATATTGCCTTGAAGAATATGGTTTGTTTTTTGTCCCATCAGTTAGACCCTGTTTTTTCTAAGATTAAACCATTTAATTCATTGTGCCGTCCTATTTTATGGTATGCAAGCCAGGTGTGTCGGTTTAACCGTTATGTGCAGCTGCAAACAGTACAACAGTACTCTTTTTGTATTAAAACAAGGGGATACTTTTTTCCTTGCACTTGTCGTTTATTCTCAAGGTATTTAAAGGATCTGTTTCTCGAATCACTACAACTTTTGCTCTAGATATTTACATCTAATTTCTCTCGAATTTACCATTGGAATGCCGTAACTTTTAATTCTGGTTGCAATTTTAATTTTTATATTCAAAATCTCTCGAGCTCGCCCGAATATACCGTGGAAATTTTGTGTATGTTGGGCGCTCAGCATCGTGAGAGTAGTGAACATAGTGCGTAGTCTTCATACAAGTATCCCTATCTCTTTTTAAGGACGTAGAAAACATTTAACTTAAATGTTTAATATGCTAGCTCTAAGATGGCTACTTATACTTATGCGCGAGCATGTGGTTCTAAATTCTGTACCATGGAAGGAAGACGACAGAAATTGCATTTTGTACTCTATGTAATGTTATTGATTTTTTATTTCGTTGTCCATACTGTCAGAGTTTCGAATCCTGTTTCTAGGACAAAGAGCAGTACTTCCAAGGTATGAGCTGCTTGATCTCTTAACATCGCAGGTGTTGAAAAATCGCAAGCTCTTGCACTCACTCTATGCGCGTCAACGCTGGCAATGTAGGTGCATGTTCAGTAACGATTAGTAATTGCTTTATTATAATCCGAATTTTTAAAATGCAATTTAGCAACCATTGTTTCAAGTCTGAAATAATTATGATCATAACCAACTACTGGCAGACGGATAACCTTATAAAACTATATAAATGTTCAATATGTAGTTCCTTTGTTGTTGGTAGAGTGTGTTATCTATCATCTGTTTATCTACTTCCTTTCCTGGAGTCACGTTGATGATGAAAAGACACCAGGAAGGTTTGTGTTCCCAAGCACAGCAGCCATCTGGCTTGCTTCCTTGGTGTTTTTTTTTTTTTTTGAATTTCCTTAGCTCAGTGTGTCGATTCGATGCGTCTTTTAAGTTTAAGCAGTAGATAGGTATGTTATTTATTTTGTTCCTACCATTCCTCTTCCTGAGGTTTCTTTGTAACTCAGTGAGAGGTAATAATCTTACTCGAATACATGTTGCTCATTCTTCGTTCTCATTGAATAACCTACAAGTTGGATATTTAGCTAACAAACTAGTACAAAATTAAAAACAAATACTATATTGTCTTTATGGCTCAACTTAACATTCTGTGTTGATCATCTGCAGTCGACATGGACCTGACATTCTTCTTGATTTTCACAACACACAGCTTTAGAAAAATCGCATAAATCTTTGATATTTTACTTAGGAAAGCCTTAAATCTAACACTTTAAATAACTGAAGATGATGCATTGCTTTTCTTAGTACTCGATGAGCAGATCTCTTGTTATCCTAAACCTTAACCTGCAGCTTGTTATCATACATACCAGACAGCTAGCATTATAATCGATCCTTTTATAACGCAATTAAACTAAATTTAAATAATTCGTTTACCGGCCACGGAACTGAAGGCGGCCACCTGCCACTTTCTCACCCCTGTTGCTTATTGAACCTTGTAAATATTTAACTCTGGCACCTGTCCCAATGGAAAAGGAAATCCACGGCTTGAGAGGAGGCGGTGTCGAAATGGAAACGAGAAGAGACATGATTACACCCGTTTGTTTATGGCTTATCGAGGGTCCAATCACGGCAATTTTCATCCCCTTAACGTCGTTATACTGTCTGATGAGGTTGTTCTGTCGGAACATTTCAAAAATGAGGGTTACATTGGATAAACATATCAAGCCGACTTGTCTTAGGAATACTAATGGATTGAATTAATGAATCTAATAAGAGTTACTCGTCTAAATTAATTAATTTGTAATTCGATTTTGTGATTAGTACAATCCCGTGCGTTCAGGCATTAATTATTTGCCCTCTTCCTTTAATACAGCAAATGTCTGTGTCTCGATTTTATTGATCGTGGATGGGTTCAGTACAACTTTTACGTTTAAATCGAGCTCTTTTTTATATTCGGTTTTAATTAACTGTATACCGGTATACGAGACATTTTTAAATTGGCACTAGTGCAGGCCCACCTGTGTCTGAGTTGCTTTACGATATTTCGGTTTTTATCTACCCTTTCCATCGGCTAACGTCGTCTGCTCTTATCAGCCTTGATTTAAAAAAAAGATTTTCACCTTTTTTTATGTTCGTACTCGCGGTTGCCCTAATGCAAAGAATTTTTTCGGCAATTTGTTAGTCCCTATCAAAGTTCAACTTTGGTAGGCCGCTTGACCTCCAGTAATCAATCAAAAACTATAGGAGGAAAAAGTAAATATGGTTCTTCCTCCCTCTTTACCCTGAAGAAATAAGACAGTTCCTGCCGTAAAGACAATTGTCGCATAATTTAATATTTATCATACTCCAAAGTTTTTTTAAACTTTTTTTGCTGTCGAATTATTTAACTCCACAAAGTTGGTTGATTTTGTGAACTTCGTTTCTAATTTAAATTTTACACCCCTTTGCTAGCCCAGTTTTTGCCCTTCTTATAAAAGTTCCAGAAATTAAAAAAAAAAAAAAAAAAAAAAAAAAAAAAAAAAAAAAAAAAAGTAAGCTTATTTTCCCGCTATTGATGATTTTGATTATCGTACTCCTCATTGCGCATAAGATTGATTGTTCATTGCTAAAACAGGTGTGCGCCAGCAACCACAATTGAAATAGCGCCGACGAATACCACCGAGAATAAAGGAATTAAATTTATTAAGAGATTTCGGCACCTACGGGAATGGAAGATTCTCGATTTAATAAAGAATGTTAGTTTAGGAATAGTTAGATGAGTAATAAATAATGAACGAAAGAAGTAATTGAAGACTCACTGTTTAACGCAATTTCTATGGCCGATGATCGTATGATGTGGAGGCGAAGACGGTCTAAAGGCGATGAATCCCTCTGAAGGAAATGAAGACCGGAAAGCGGTGAATGTTTCCTGAATGCGATATCGTGCGTGGTTTGGCGGTGATTAAGCCATTGTACCGACCTGGCTCTTGCAGCGGGATTGATGATGATGCAATCCAGTAGCGGTGAGGATGAGACGATGCAATGCAGGTAGTAGCCAGTGAGATGATGGAGACTTCGCGGGATTCTAATGATAGTAGATGGAAGAAGGAGATTATATATTAAGGGAAAATGCGGTTTGTGGGCCGTGAGGTCGTGAGATGAGACACACATGGAGGTGAAGATCGTATGGCGATTTACGGGGGTTCCGTGGGGATTCGCGTGGCGAGGAAAACATTAAAAGGCGACTATCTTACACAGGGGTGAAATATTATGGCGCAACACTTTAGCGGGATAGGGACCCATACAAGCCTGGAAGGGATGGAGGTTTGTTATGAAAAAGAGGGAAATATGTTGTGAATGGTGGATTTCCAGAAGGTAGGGGTTGCAATTTGGTGGGGGGGGGCACATTGTGCGTCAGAAATCAAGGTGAAAGCCAGGCGGTGCAACGTCTGATGGAGATATGTATGGTGTGGTAGGATATCTCAAAGCAAGTGAAGCATGTCTACATTTTGTGCCATAAAAGCAATGAAAGCAGATGTTTACACGTTGAAGCAACCATTTACTAATTTACAATGATGTATTCGCAATTCGATGAAGCTAGAGTGAAAGGTTTCATCGAGTCAAAGACACTGACAAACAACGGACCTGTTTGACTCAGGTAGGATAGGTTTGCTCAATTTTCCTAATTCAAGACACATCCTCTACATACCGTGTATCATCTGAAATCCCCTCATTCCTAGAAGCAAACTTTTTCAACCACCTTTGGGCAGTACACTCACTTGTTCATCGTTGACTGATGTGAAATTTTACTCCGCACTTGTCCCAGGGGGAATAAATGCCATTGAATAATTGTTTTGAAGCCATGAGAATTATAATAGTTTGTACTGTTTGGAGTTTGTACCATCTCACGATTTCTGAATAATTATAATTTGTACAATTAATATTTTGTGTTACAGTGAAGTGGTATCTCCTTTTGGTATTACGTGATGGAAACGTCTAATCCCCTTATATTAGAGAGTTAAGGGAAATGTTGATTGACGGAATTAAAACAATAACAAATGAAAAACTTAACGAACGTTTCTTGCTACCTGGTAATTAACTAAAAGGGACACTGTAAAGAACATAGGTTATATTTAACCCTACCCTAGTAATAATGTATTAGGTTGACACCCCAAATTGCGAAATCCCAGGGAAGAATCATCAAAAATCTTGGTTTTGCGGTACATTTTAGAAAGATTTGTAATTTTCGCGTGTTACATGGAATTAGGCAGCATTTGACGGTTGACAGGTGTAAATGTGTGGTTAAAGTTAAAATTAGTAATTCTACTTGAATCACATTTTACATTTTAATTACAAAAATAATTACTGTTAAATATCTCGTAAATTGAGAGTGGACAGATCCAATCCCACTTTTCATGTCATAGATTTAGAAGAGAAAGGAAATAGTAGAGGTGAGAAATCGAGAGGCGGATATCTCGGAGAGTCGATCATTCGGCAGGATTTGTTTTCTTCCGAAGCCAAATCCTCCCCTCCAAATCTCTCTCACTCATAAAAAGTTAAAAAAAAGGCCAAGCCCACTCATTTTCGTACCCAACTGACTACTGAGTTACTGACAGTCAACTACTCTATTCTCTTCTCAACCACTCTTTCTATAGCACGGACTATTTACAAACCTTCCCAAAGTGTCTATGTAGGGCTTTCTTTTGATCATTCATCAGGGTTGGCTTTCTTTCGAATCAGTCATTGGGGTGATAATGAAGTAATTCAAGTTTGCACATTTCGAAACAATGTTTATTAACTTGTTCACATCCACAAAGGAGGATCTAAGCCTAAGCCAGACATCTCCCTTCGAAATCTCGCTCACTCACATAAAAATCTCCAAAAGGTCAAGTCCATCCCTAACCACCCCTTTCTGTAGCATGGAGTATTTGCAAACCTTCCAGAGAGAACTGGTTGAGGGCTCTGCAGACGGGATTTCTCCCTCCTCGATTTCGGAACTCATTGAAAAAACTGCTTAATGTACTTTACACATAATTTATTATTTTCTTTTAGAAATTAAAGACTTCAAACTTGACAAAAGGATGGAAAACAACCTCCAGCTACTCCCAATGTATTTGGAATGACGCCAATTCTGGAGTTAGTGGTTTCGTGCAGGCGTAACTCCTCCATCCCCAAACGAAGCTCCTGGGGGTGGCTGATCGGCCGGGCTTGCAATGGCCAAGAGTTGTCTCCGTGTGCGATACCAAGTGAAGATTCGATAACCTTTGGCGATGGCCAATAAACAGTACACCGGCATGGTCCATACACTCATAGACGTTGAAGTATAAGAAGTGCTGTTGATAGGCGAAACATGGCTAAGGTGCAGCTCCTCTAATCCCAAATTTTTAATGTTCATTGAGAATTTTGGCTGTTGGTTTTGGCTTAATCCAAGCTTAAAGTTACTAATAATTGTTGGATGTCCAGAGGTTTTAGAAGAGTGATACATTCGTCTGTTCCTGTATACCACTTTACTGCCGATGATGTTTAGTAAAAACACTCCTTTTAGTCGTTTTACTTCAGTTCCCTCCTGGTGGCTTATACTGATAGACTCTTCAGTCGAGAATACGGCCAAATACTGGTTGAGCTCAGGTATCCACTTCAGGTGGTTGTCGGTTATGAAGAGTTCCGTGTATCTACAGTTCGATGGATCTCCAGAGAGAAGTAAGGCCTTGTCGCACAGGTTGTCCTTGTAGTTGACTTGTTCGTATGAACACAGGTATTTTAGTTAACAATTCTTGAGAAGATATAATGCTGGGGTGAGGTTTTTGTAGCTTACAAAATATTATAGAGTTTTCTAAATCTTGTACAACATTCAGCAACATTTGATATGTAAGTTGTAATTGAATAATAAAATCGCTTAGTTTTTCTAGTGCGGCAAAATCACTTAACCTATGGTTTATTGCTAAAATTTTAGTTTTTAATTCAATAGAGTTTTCATTTATTATTGACAATGTTTTATTAAACTCGTCTATAAGTTTTACATTAAATGAGAAGTGTGATTTTATCTGGTTCTTAATGTTTTCTTGGTATTTTCGTAATTGTTCTAACTTTTCACCGTCGAAAGCATCAAGATTACCAGATAACATTTTTAAAATAGACCCTACTCCATTGAATAGACCTCTTTTCATTCTAGCTTTATTGTTATTTTTTACAAAAACTATTTCTAATTTTTCTGCAATTATATGTTTAGTATTATTAATTAATTTTAGAGTGTTTACAATGTGTCTTGTTTTGCTACTGTTATCGGTTACATAATCTACGTTTTTATTATTTAACAAAATATTATTGGAATAGATAATCTTAGATATATGATTATAAAAGTCGTCTACATATTCTAACTGATTAAACAGTTCTCTTAAACTAAAATAGTGAATAAAAGTATGTTCTGAAGTTTCCAATTTGCCAAGCCAAGGTTTACAGGGATTATGCCAATGCCGTTTATAATATTAACTATGCTGATTCCTCTGGTTGTGGTCCAGAAGAGGAGTGGGAAGAACCTGTTATCATCATTAGAGTCTTTATCAACTAGGTTTTTATCGCTACATAGATTATTTGCTATACTAAGATACATGTCAATATAATTTGATTTAAATAAAACTTAATCAATCTTAAATTAATGAACAAATGTGTTTTCTGACCTTTACATTCTAGCTTCCCACAGTTTGATTTTAATATCAATTCCATTCAAGAGTCCAAAGCGTTGGAGGTACTTGGGACATCAGGATTGTAAGCCTGGTTTCTTGGTCTCTTAATATTGGAAATGTGTATTTTATCTCTAGTGTTTTTATGTGTAGGAACAATTCTGGCTGTTTTTAGTTTTGTGTTTACAGATTTTATTTTTGCTGGTTTATATTTTGTAGGTGTCTTACTTTGTTTTTGTTTATTGTTAACGTACACAGTGTCAGGTATCTGTGGTAGTGTTTCTCGTGTTTCGTTTAATTTTCCTATAGACCTTTCTTTATTTTTAGTTATATTTTCTTTAACTTTTTCATGTAATAGTTTAATTTTATCTTTATGTGATTCTACGTAATTATTTATTAATTTTTGGTGTAAGTTGATATCAAATGGATTACTCTTGTCAATGTGACCATACATAATGTCAAAAGGAGAAAATTTTGTAGATGAATGCAATGTGTTGTTATAAGCCAATATGGCATATTTTACTTTAGTTTTGATGGGATCATTTTTGAAAAGTGGTTGATTGTTAAAAAGACGAATATGTTCAATTAGGGTGCTGTGAAATCTTTCAATTGGGCCGTTTGATTCTGGGTGCCGTGTGGATGTAAAATGCAAATTAATTTTATGAAGGTTCAAAATATCCTTTACCACCATTAAATTCTAGACCGTTGTGCACTGTCATTTGTGCAGGAATTGGGTGATGGGTCATGTATTGCACCAATTTGTCGGCTATTTATTTCCAAACCTTGTCCTGAATTTAGTGGATGAGCGTATTTTGAAAATACATCAATTAAAGTTTAAAACTTTGTGTTCTCAAGGGTGATGGTGTAAATGTAAAATTTCAAAAGGTACGCTAGGTGTAGGTGTTATATTTAGGTCTAGGTTAAGCGGGACTCTATCGTATTTTGAAGCAAGGCAGATTTTACATTGATTAATGAAGGATTGTATAGCGTTTTTCATATTCGGCCAGTAATATCTTTGTCGAATTCTATTGTAGATTTCATCCGCACCTCTGTGGTTTCTCTTTCCAGTATGATAGTTTTCTAGTACTTCCAAAATTTCGTCTGGTTCAACTACATCAATAAGTTTTTCCGTACGTCTAATAAAATTTATTTCCGAGTGTTTAAAATAGGTCATTATAACATTCGTAAATTTCTCATAAATTTCATTCTCAAAATACAAATAATATTTAATTTTAGGTACTATGAATGTTTTTACAAAATCAACCATGTCCTGTTCGAAGTTATTTTTTGAAATCTCTATAGTAATCCTCTGTTTTGATTCGAACAATTTAGTAATTCTTGGATCTTTTGGATTAAAATTTACTTCGGATATTATTAGTTGATTTTTTCCCATATTTACAGGTCCTTCTTGAATTGGGATAGTACCAATGGAATTTCCCTCATAGTTAGAATGGACTGTGGCGGTTTCGTCCTCGGGTGATTCGCGGTTTTCTTGATCGTCCACATTTACCACTACCGATTCTTTACCGTCGTCG
Source organism: Cimex hemipterus (assembly GCA_039619505.1). Taxonomy (NCBI): domain Eukaryota; kingdom Metazoa; phylum Arthropoda; class Insecta; order Hemiptera; family Cimicidae; genus Cimex; species Cimex hemipterus. The sequence goes on from CM077107.1 coordinate 29,660,441, forward strand.
AAAACGTCTAAGTTCTTGATAGAATCATCCCTATTATTTGATTCCATTTCTATTAGTACGTCTTCAAAACATTCAGGGTGCGTTTCGCAAAACTCCTTGAGGAGTCTGTCTATTTCCTCATCGCCTGTCTCCGTTTTGTCGATTTCATTATTATGGAGTTCTATGCGAGATAGAGCATCCGCTACTATGTTTTCCTTCCCTTCATTATTCATATGATCGGTTCTAATTACCGCATCATCATTTCTATCGAGACCAGTGAAGTAGAAATTGATTTCTTTATCGGGCTGGGTTCCTTCCAAATTTTCGAAGGGCACCACCTCGTAATCATTTACGTTTTCTACAATGAATGGCCTTTTTATTTCTACGATTACTCGTTCATGATTCTCGTTGACGATAGGGCACAACGCTTCATGATTTTTCACCTTAATCAAGCAATCGGGAATATTTGTTCCCAGTAAAGATTGACTAGGTAGGACAGTTTCGCCATCGCTAATATTATCGACCTTTATTTTAATAATACTTTCCGAGCGCGCCTCTAATGTGAAAAGGTGCGTTGGATTTATCTTTGACGAGTCAACAGATGTTAAATCTTCCACTGCTCGTCTTTCTTTATCAGTTTCGTATTATTGTACGCGATATCTTTTATTCGCTACTGTTATTACATCCTTATTAAAATCTAATTTAATATTTAATATTTTCATAATATCTAGCCCGAACAGCATGTCGAATTCATTATGGAAGTCGAATAAGAATAATTCTAAAGTTAAGAATTTTCCTTTCAAAACCTCCGTATTAAGTTTAACGCTGTGGCTACCTTTATTAATTCCATGAACTGTTTTCACTTCGAATGGGTTTTTTATTAAGGGAGTGTTAAAATTATCTTTAGCAAATTTAGGACTGACGAACGATCTAGTGCTACCCGTATCTATTAAAATTTTAGATTTCGACAATGGATCAATGAAATACGGTAGCCGATTGTTCGAATCTGACGGATTCATTATGTCGATCCTTTGCTTTCTGGACTTACCCCTAAAAAATGTGTTTGACTGATTTTGAGTTGAATTTACATTTTGCGAGTAATAATTTTGGGGACTTGAATTTGATTTAGGAGATCGATTTTCTTCTTCATTTGTTGTTAGTTGGTGCAGGTGTGAGTTTTTTGAAACTTGTGGTGTGGACCGCGAGTGTGTGGTGGAAATACTCATCGGTGTTGGGTTTCCTTGTTGGTAGTTCTTTTCTCTAGGGAATACAAAATTTTGACGTGGGTAGTGTTTTTGTGGTGGCGAAAATGGTGGATATTGTGGGTACCGGAACGGTCTAGGTGTATACGCTTTTGTGTTTCTTACCTGTCCAAAATTTTTGGATCCTTGAGTGGATTGGTGCTGAAAATCATTAGTAAGCATATTGAGCGCTTCATTAAGATCTGAGGGGTTTCTGCTTGCAAAAGAGAACTCATGGGCTCTCTTAAACCCTTTAATAAAATCCTTAAACCTAATTTTCTACAGAACTCACCCAGAGTGTCAGCATCGTCCGGCATCACATTATTGAGATAACTAATTTGTAAACTTAAAAGTTTTTGAATCTTTTCGAGAAATTGAAACGGAGTCTCGTTAGTTTGTTTTAATTCCGAAAGTTCAAGGACTAGGGTGTAAATGTCTCTCTTGTCTGAGTAACTAGTTAACAATGCATTTTTATTTCAGGCCAACTACTTGAGCCTGAGTTGAAGACTATTTCCGCCGCCGGTCCCTGAATTTTCGAATTTATACTTGCTAATAAATACTCATTTTGAAAATCTCCCGGATTAGTCAGTATGTAAAATTTGTCAACTAATTCTTGACAAATTCCAATGAACCTTGCTAACACTTCAGGCTCGCCCTTAAAAGTGGGTATCATAGATACTCGCTTTTTAACGTTTCTGGAAATGGGGGATTTATGATTTTTTGAAATTCAGTACTAATTGTATGTGCCTTATGCTTAATTTTACATGGTTTTTTAACTCATTTTTTTAACTTTAAATTTATGTAAAAACGGTTTTCTTAAATCTTTTATAAGACCTATTTTGTTGGTGGCAATGGCAAAATCTATAAAAGTTTCTTAATCAACTCACAGTACTAGGTGACACGCTTCCATGTGAATTCTTGTGCAGAGTCTCTTCGATTGATGGTCCTTGCGGTAAACAATTGAATTGAAGAAAATTATGTCCCCTAATTTTCTCCGCAGGAGTCCTACCGACTGCGCCAGTTATGGTTTCGATGCGAGAAACTACCTTTTTAAAAATAACGTTTATTCAATATAAACTATAACTTTACACAAGGATTCTAATTTTAGAACGGTCTATACTGCTCGGAGTCCGGAGTGGATCTGTGAAAGAGGGGGGTCGTACAATACAATCTACATTTTATGCTTATAACATATTCTCGGAATTAGTATAGGGGAAGAATCAATTGTTGTTGAGTTAGTGGTTTCGTGCAGGCGTAACTATAGTATAGTATATATATATATACATATATATTTATACTATTTTTTTTTGACAGGATATGAATTAAAATGTAAGCTGTAAATAAAATGATCGAGGTGTAAAACGGCATAAAATTGCATTTCAACCCGCCTCGTGCTCATAATTAATAAAAATACAATGAAGATTGCAACAGGTTCAGAAGATATTAAGATGAGGCGTTCCGCCTGTTCCTGTATTTTGTTTTTTATTATTCCCCCGAATTGTGCTAATGATTTACGCATTTTATGACATAATGTTCAGCGCGTCTATTGATTTAACCAGTCATAAATAAAAGAAGGGTACACGAATTCGCGTATTCAACTGGTGTTTTATCATATCGGGTGGATGGTATGGTAAGCCGTTTATTTATGGTCCATCGGCTTTGCATGGTAACAGTTCTAATATATTATGAGCTGTGGATAATTAATTACCCGTTGCCCTGTGTGGAAAGCGTTTGCCTTCACGATAAACAAGATGGTTTTTAAATGATGACACTTTATGTAATAGTCAAATAGTTTTCAATATCTTTTTAATTATATTCACATTCAATCAATCCCCTTGATAATATGCTTTCTATAGATCATAGAATACTTTTGCTCATTTTTGTATATTGTAGAATAATTGTTAGGTCTAGATAACAGAATAGGACAGTATTCGTAAAGTACGATCTCTTGACATGGATGATTTGTTGACCATTGAATATGAAAAAGAAGTTTTAACGTTTTTAAGTTTCTTAGGTGTTATATCAGCATAGGAAAACAGAGAGAAAACGATGATTTATAAACGAGAAATGTCGTAAAGAAGGGTGATTTGGTCGCCTCTGCTGCTATTTGATGATTACCGATGCACGTGTGTACAGAGTTCAGCCTACCACTGCTCGCTGTTCGCAGGTGATTCCATCTTTTATAATTACAATAAATTTCCGGCAAGCTTTGTTAATGACCCCGAATCAGGTGTTGGCAGTATGGAGTCAGACTTCGGGCTTATCCATCCAGTCATCAAGATTAATTCAGCAACCAAAGAATGAAGTTCCAAACCCATTCGTAATTTTCTTCATTCTTAAATATATTCACTCCTATTACATACCTTTCATTTAGTTAAGGTAGTGGAGTACTGGATATTTCTCCGTTACATTTACACCTACTTGAAGGTCGATGGGGTCGATATTCTGCCATAGTCCTTCTCACCCTAAACAATCACGTCAGTAAATGCATTCATTGTCAACAACCTGCTATCAATAAACTGTCATACAATTCAATAAAAAAAGTTTCTTTCAAGTGCCAAGCAAGGGACCCAGGACTCGCCTTGTTGTACAGATCTACTCAATCTCTATGGTGATAATACTCAAGGTGCGACATCTTTCAATTTATTGAGAAAAAACATCGAACAAATTTTCTCTCCTTGCCGGACACACGCGGTCTTTGGCACAAAAATCCGTCATCCTAGCATGGTCTATTCTTTATCGAGTGAGGGTGTTCACTCCCTTAAGTGGTATATCATTTGGGGTCATCTATCTATTGTGTTCTTGCCGAGAGCTTCAGCTGTGTTTTAAAGCATTTCTAGCACCAGAGGGGGGCCGTATCGTGGTGTTTAATTCCGGAGATTGGGACTTCCTGGCCTTAGCCGTCCCGTCAGCCTTTTTATTACCCTCCAGATCTATGTGACCTTGCTGGAAGTTTGTGGTAAGAAATTCAGTACTTTTGCTTTACCACCACCCGTCTTTTTCCAAATTTCTCAACATTGACGCAACAGAAGAGACATGAAAAATTGTAATATTACACAATGATTAGGTAATTTAAAAAAAAAGCTTTAGAAAAATACTGATTAAGTCTTGCAATTCATTTGCTTCTCAGTATTTCACACAATTTAAAAAATGTCTAATATAAGTTGATTTGGTAGATGTTATGTCAAATAACTCAATTACGTTCTTTTGGAGGTTGAAATGTCATGGGCTAACTGCCTCCCCGCCGTCTTGGAATGAAATATAATATAGCAGTGCGCGTTATAGCGCTTTTTTTCGCACGCGTCTCCCCGAGCCTTATTAGGGACTTCAAAGCCCCTCGATTTGCTTGCTGCTTTAATTGCGCTGGATGTAACTGAAGTGTAGAGTAATTGGACTCGATCTCCTTGTACTTAGAAAAGTTTGTTTTCAAAACGTCCGGGCTGACTGAGCCGGTGAAGACGTACAAAGTCGAATGCTTAGAATTTATGAGGTCTGGATGGAAAACACTGCTGATAATGGGTCTGTTAATTTGGTTTTATTGAAGATAATCTTCATTTACGTCGCCAATCCCGACAAATGACTAATGTGGAGTGGGTTAATTCGACTCGCAACTTTATATGCTTAGCACGAAATTACTACTAAACTTAGCGATGCCTCGGAAATGTGAGATAATGTGGATTGGACTTATTTCATTGTATATGAAGGAATACCGGCTACCCGAGTTTGTTATCGACGGTTCTGGGTGGAGAAATAATTTAAGATAAACTTCTATTAGCAGTACCCCCTATCAAAAGTTCACCTTCGGGAAATAGAGATATCGGATTTCAAATTTGTCTTTGTCAAACATGGGTCATCATCAAATATTGTCCCGTACCCGGCTCCCACTGGAACCGAGCACGTGAGACGTTAAATCCAATTGCGTGATGGGCTGTGGGGGAATTATGTATGACCCGTTCTTTATTACAGTCATTTTTTACGACCTTCTATTATCGGGTGTGATCACGTCGGGTACCGCAGTAGAAATTCAAAATCAATGACAACATTGAAGCCGGATCGACTGTGAAGCATTACTCTACCTTAATAATTTGTGTTTAAACCCTCTCTCGAAATCTGACTCGGACCGCTCGGAGTCTTTTACGTCGCAACCGCGGGCCAATCGAATGAGCACTTTTTAATTAAATTCACTTTTAATTGCAACTGTGGAGAGTGGGCACTTTGAAATGTTGGAAGGGGGAGTTTTTATACTTAAAACTTTCCATTCATATAACATCACCGGTTCGATAAGCTTATATAGTTTAGAAAATCTTTTCCGGGAGGAGGGGGGTTTAGGAGAGGATGACTACAAAGAAAAAAAAACCATCCGTTATCGTTAATAATTCCACGAATACGTTTATGAGAGTCAGCCGGCCAAAAAAAGTTGGCTAGAAAAACAGAAAATTTGACAAATCTTTTCCGTATGGTCTTAATTATTCAATAGAAATGCCTAGGTTTTAAAGCGCTTGCAAGAAGCCAGAAAGTTTCATGTTTACTGCCCAGCGTAAAATTGAATTTTGTAACGGCCTACTAACCGTAGAAATGAAATTTTACTCTGTTTTAAAAAAAGCGTCGACTTATCTCTAATACATTTGTTCATCTCGTCTTGGTTGGAACACTAGCCGATTGGCCTCTTTTCACCGTGGACCACCAGCTACTAGGCAAGATTGGAAATAATGGTGAACAGAGTCCGGTCTAACTAAGCACATCAAGCGAGGCGAAAAATTTGCGCAATGGATATGTGACGTATCCACACATTGCACCAATATTGTGATCTGCCAATGTTAGCAATTACACACCCTAGCCAAACGCAAAGCTGCAGCAGCGATATCCTCAGCAACGGTATCCATGAAAAGTAAGAATTGCAGGCTATGAGGCCATGCTGGCCCAATTTTCGCCAAGGGTTGGACATTCTATTGGCTCTGAGTATGGTGCCAAGCCCATGGACAGCCCGACATGGTGTCATCTTGGTGACAAAGTATTAAGTCTGGAACACACTTATCCGATGCTACATTATGCGACACTACCCGACGCCTTGCCACGTTTTGCTAGGGTGTGTAGCTAGGGTTTGGTTAAACCCCCCTGTACTTTACATTAAATTTAGAATTTGTCTGTTTGAACGCTTGTGAAATCGGCGATCCGACCAATCGTTGCATCGGGTAAATGTATTCCTGCCTTTAGCCTGTCATGGCCTTCGTGCAGAGGGGCTGTTGTGTTCGAGAGTAAAAATTAAGTATATATAATTTTTATAAATTAAAGTATCTTCAGTAGCTATTGTATTTCTTCTTATGGAGTTATTCAAAGTGATGAACTTCGGTCAATCGCACCTGAACAAGTTTATAGCAATAAATAAAGTTAGCATGATTAAACACAATTTACGAGTCGGCAATAAATGTTCTCATTTAAATAATCAATAATAATAAATTAAATAGTGAGAAAACTTGTTACAATAAGTGGAAAAACGTACTATTGAATAAATATTGTGGTAATTCCTTTTAGTGAATTATCATCCCGTGAATTTAATAGCACAATTTTCTTCTTTGGACGGATGAAAAGTAAGTAATGTTTATGCGAAAGAACAAATTGCATTTTTGAGTTAGTTGATACATTTTAAAAGGAGATTTACCCCTCATGTATTATTCTTTCTGCAGGTCGGCTTGTATTTCAATAATTTTGGTTGAGGAGAACAAATTTTTACAACTGAACGAAGGAGCCGATAACTTTAGCGGTCGTATATATTTTTATAAAAGGAGTCTGCTCATGAGGCTCGATATCTATATAGTATCGCGCTATTTAGATTCGAAATAAATAAAACGACGAGGTTGAAGCGAGCACCGACAAACAACAGGACACTTTTTCCAGTTGTCTTCAAAATAAGTGTTTTTGGAGATTACTAAAATTAGACGGCGATTGTCCCTCTCCCGGGGTGATCTCCACAAACAAGGAAGGAAGGCCCTTGAAGGACGGCCGTTTTTACTTCAGTGAAGCCGGATTCCTCCTCGGTATATGGCCCTCGGGGCCCCTTTGAGGCACCGGAAACCTATGAAGGGTAAACTTTCTCCAAAAGGAATTACAGGAAATTCAATTTTACATGTCTGATTTAAGGTAGGACTGAAGTATTTGAATTACGGAACGAAACAACATCTTGATAATACGGTATACTAGTTTTATACCTATGAAAGTCGTTCTTTTTATTTGTTGATTCTTATTCAAATCTTAACTTCGCTACAGGCCAGGAACAGAAGGGATTTGATTATTCTCCTATGCTGAAATCACCGAATCAAGGCGTCTGATAGTTTGTTGATGTGTTTGCTCCTACGTGTACTGTTTTGAAACGATAATCACCAATTTCATGCCGAATGTGCTTTTTTCTCTTAGGGCATTTTTCGGTATGTTACTTTGTCGGTGCCATACGAATTGATTGCGGTTGTTTTATTACGTTCTTCCTGATTGATTTTGTGGAAAGAAAATGCGGACTATGATTCATTTTTTTATTTCTCATTTTTCCAGGTAAAGTTTATTTATTTTCCTTGGAGGTGAAGATATGTGAATAAAGCGACTCCCGATCGATTGATTTTGAGGAATTGTCGTAGTTTCTTTCCAACCAGAGGGTGGTTGTATTTAAAAGAAAGGAAAAGCCTAATCCTTGATAGTTTCTTACTTCACAGCTATGAGCCTTCCTTCATCATATGTGCTTATCGCCGAATTAGGAATCTTTGTCGTGAGCGAACTTTTTTTGACAAGATGTGATGTCATCTGAATGTCTATTTCTAATAAACACAATAAATTAAATGTAATAAAATAACAAAAAAATACGTTTCTAGGAAAATAACCATCATAATTTAGCAGGTAATGATTTAGGATTTATCGAAAAATAAGGTAAACGAATGGCTGGAAAACTACGAGTGTATGAGTATGTTTGATAGTGTTATAGTTTACATGTCATAGAATAATCGATAATTTTTGGATGTAAGTTGTGAAATTTCGTCGACATAATTTGATCCAACCTGATCATACCGGTCATGTTTGCCTTTTCAGACGGAAGTATACGAATTATCTCCTAGTTCAACTGATTTGATGATGATGGGACAAGTTTTTCTTTCTACAAGTAGTCGGCGGGGGTATTAAAATAAAATAAGACGTCAACTTCAATCATATTGCTTTTCTTATTTTTATACGTTTTTAATATCACCATATCTAAAATTGCTTCTTCCAAGATAACTGCGTTTCAATCAGGAAATAAACACATTGTATCACGTCAATGTGTCAAAATTTTTTTTGCGAAATGTATGTATAAATAAACTAATATATATAGTATATATTAGTACTATATATTAGTATATTACTATATTCGTC
>CM077107.1:29669449-29686753 GCA_039619505.1 Cimex hemipterus
TTTTTTTGCGAAATGTATGTATAAATAAACTAATATATAGACTCAATAGTAGTACTATATATTAGTATATTACTATATATATATATATATATATATATAGTATATAGTAGTTCACGATAGTTCAAGTGGTTAGAGCAGCGACGGGTTGAGCCGAAGGTCGTGGGTTCGGAACTCGCTCGTGACACTAACTTTTTATTTCAACCAATAATTTACATAAAGATTAATTAATTGAAAGAAGTCATCTGTTTATTCCGACCACGAAATATAATGGATTTAACGACTTGAACAATAGGATCTTCATTGAGGTCAGAAGAGAAAAGCTTTCGACGATGACATTATCACGGCCTATTTATTTTAGGCAAATATAGCAGTTACAAGATGTTATATCATTTTAAATAATTACATTGAATTTAATAACAAGATTAATACCAAATGAGATGAACGAAGGAAAAAGATTAATTGAAAGCGATCTTTAGGCCAGCCTTGTTTTGTGAAAATTGAATAACCAGTGCTGAAATAAACAAAGAATAAAAAAAATCATTATTTAATGTTTAAACTAAATACATTGAGAAGTGCTTTAAGGGTGGCTAACAGTGTATTTATTGATTTTATGGCATTTGCGTTTTTATTAGCCATATTACCGTATTTTGTTGTCCTTTCATGGAATCAACTAGTGATTATGCTTCTTCATGACAATAGTGAATTACAACGATCGGAAAATGTAGGGTCGAATCTAATGTCCTTTATAAACCGCTGTTGCCCTGGAGGATACAAGTGGATTGCTCATCCAAAATGGACCTTGACTTACGACCTGTAAATTCGACGACCATGAAGAGTCAGTGAAGTGCCAAAAACAAAAAGAGGAAGAGCGATGAAACGGTCTGTTTTGTTTAACATGATCACAGAATTCCGATTTCCTGAGTTTTGGTATCGCGCATTGGCTTTGTTTTCTTCAATTGTTATTCTGAAAGTTGAAGTTCGGAAATATTAGTATTTTTTTCATTCGGTAATAATCGTTGGCCGCTTTTCGCGGCTGTAATTATTCGACAAGCCTCCTTTCCATTCTCTCGGTAATCGCCTTCCTGCATTGTGCAAAGGGAGAGTGGTGTGAAGAGTTTGTAGGAGTTTGAGTGCCATTGAAGTTTTTCATAAAACCGTCTGTGCAGTGTTTTTTATTGTTATAACGAGTACTCGCGTTACGTCCAATCATTGTGCAGGGCGTAAATTACTAACACGTATTAGTACAGAAGGGTTGTTAGTCAGAAAGGCCTGATTGAAAGTTGTTTCATTGTCATTTCTCCAATTGCGAGTATGCCCCCTTTCTCTCTTCACCATATGCCACGCACTTTTGCTCACCCTTTTCATTAACAATCTGAAGTTTAGAAATTGTCAGTTTTTCTTGGAGAACTGCTTCGAAGATGACGTCATCGCGGGGTTGATTTGACACGACCCGTTTCTATTCCAAATTGATTCGATTCATCTTCGCATGTTGTTTATCCGAAAAAACCGCGGATGATCTTACCCAAACCATTTGCATGTTTACCACGTTTTTAATTCTCCAGGTAGCCGGGTTAGAAATGACGTTATAAAGTTATTTGGAGTAAAGCCGGGAACAGACTTACCAGATGCTCGCTATGCGATGCTACCCGACGTCTTCCAAGTTTTGGTAGTGTGAATGTGGGCATATCTATCACAATCGCAAAATCATGTAATTAAATGTTAGTTCAATTTTATGAGAATAACCATGTGATACATTGTTAATTTAATTGTTTTAAATAAAGTTATTCCGTTGTTCTGATAAATTTGCTGCCTAACCATCATAATTTAATAATTTTTATAAATATTCATGAATTTTTGATCCTGTTTAATTTACGTTTATATTAAAATAATAATGTTGTAATTAATATAACGCCTAAATTATATATAAGTTACATTCGCAACTGCTGCTTCTGTCATCATAATAGATCCTGCAGACCCAGCAACTCTACAGAGGCTATATTAGACCTTCTCCCACCACCTTTGAAGACTTTGATTTTGGACTTCGACTTAACTCTGTCTCAGACTCGGAGTTGAACCGTTTCTTATCCACGACCTCGTCATAATTCTTATTTTACAGATTATTAACTTTTTATGTAAAGTTAATTGTAAACTTTAACTATATAATAAATAAATCTTTTTTTAAAAACGAGTGTCGTCGAGTCAACTTTATAACTGGCGCAGACGGTAGGACTAGATTCACGGGAACAGAGTACATGTTACCGCGATCTACAAGACCTACCAGATCCTTCTTGCTGTGAAGAAACTGAGATGTGCAACTCTCCAATCTATGTTCTGTAAGTTTAATTCACAATTCAGCAATTAATCATAAACAAACTTTCTATAACAGACATTAGTGTACGTAATATGGCATCACTAACAGAAATAAAAGGAAAACTGATAGTATTCCGAACTATGACGGAAATCCGAAAAGATTAGCACATTTTATCAAAGAAATGTTAAATGATGGGGTGAGTGTGGTGTTCAATACTTTCCAAAAGGATAGTTCGTACTCACAGTAAGTGTTTTTTCTTAATGAGTTTAGCACATTCTTCAACGGGGATATTTGCGAATAAATTAGTAACGTCAAATGATACTAAAACAGTTGTTGGGTATATTGATGTTATTTAATTCTTTTATCAGTTCTAAAGAATTGTTGATACCAAATGTAGGTTTGAATTTGGTCTGGGTTTTAATTATTTTGTCGATTGCAATTGCAAGTTTATGGCATGGGGAATTATAAAAGGATACTATTGGCCTTATAAGTTTGTTTTCTTTATGGATTTTGACTGTACCGTACAACATTGGGGGTTTTGGGTTCATTGGTATGAGTTTTTTACTGTGAGTAGGAACTATCCTTTTGGAAAGTATTTTATCAAAGAAGTCGAAGAAATAACTTCAATTTTAAATTCAATCGTTCCTACAATCAGCGAGCTAGCAAAAAGAAGTGCTTTCCGCGCGATTAAAGGAAAATAGATCGGAAGAGCGGCAGAAACCCTCCAAGATTCAGATTTTGCAGATTGGAATACATTAAAAAATTTTCTAATAACAAAATTTTCAACCACTGAAAAAAATTCTCATAGTTTTTTATTTGAAATATTAAACTCTATATGCACAAACGATCCGTTGTACTACGTTAAAGAAATAATAGAAAAGTTCGATACTTACCAATCCAAACTTTACACAGAAAATATCGCCAACGTTAATACTATCGGGGATTACAATGAAAAACTAACAGTTTTACATGTAATATCTGGTCTCAGAGATCCGTGGCGAAATAATTTGGCCACCAGAAACCCACAAACATTGATGGACATTGAGGAATTATTACGAAATGAATTTCAATACTTAAAAAATAACTTAACCACAACACCAAACAAATTGAATCACCAAAATCGCCCACTTTTCCCTCAAAATCGTCCACCGTTCCCTCAAAACTATCAACAATTTCCCCAAAACCAAAAACCTTACAATCAAAACCAATACTCACACCAAAACCGACAACCTTTGCAATATACCAAAAAGCCATCACTACCCCCGGTAACACCAATGAGCATATCAACAACGAACACATCCTAAAATCCCAATTTTGGCCAACACACGGGAAAAAGTCAAACCCTGATCAGAACTCTTTTTTTAGAAGAAGGCCAAACTTCACAAGAAGATTTCACATAATGAATAATTGAACGCGATGAGAACGCCGAACTTCCGTATATAGCCGACAAAAAGACAAATTTTAAAACCTTAATCGACACCGGAAGTACGAGATCGTTCATAAATCGATAAATAGCAAAAATAAAACATTTCAACACTAAAATAAAATAGAAGCCATTTGAAGTGATTACCACTCATGGGTCTTCACGTGAAATTTACAGCACACTTCTGAATTCAAACGATCTCTCAATCGCTGAGAAATCAGACCTTGAATTCTTTTTGTTTAATTTTCACCCAAAGTTTGACCAATTATTAGGGACAGACAATATTAAAATCTTAAAAGCAATAATTGATTTTTCCAAAAGTAAAATAAAGATTCAGGGGAAAGAATCCTTAATCTCTTATATTAAAACTTCGGATGATGCCGTCTCTAGGGACGAACAAACCGATTCGACCCAGAACATCGCACAAACCGGATTGCGAATAGAGGCAAATTCCGAAAAAAATCATTCCCATTAAATTAAAAAATGTTTGTAACGGACAAGAATTATTGAAAAATATTAAAATAAATGAATTAGAAATCCCTGAAGGTTTGATATACATAAAAAATAATACAGCTCTTTGTAAAAAATACGGAAAAAGATTTAGAAATAAAGTTAGAGCACCCGATTACGGTTGAAGACATTAACGACTTCATTATACAAAAAGGGACGAACAACTTTAACCTAATGACCCAAAACAAAGCAAAATTTGACAGTACAGAACAGTCGTACAGAGCAGTTAAATGCCGAAGAGAAAAACGCCATAATAAACCTGGTAAAAGAATTTTCTGACATTTTTTACTTGGACGAAGACAAATTAACTTTCACTAATCAAATTAGATACAAAATCCGAACCACAGAAGAAATACCCGACTACTCTAAAACATACAGATACCCACAAATATTTAAAGACGAAGTAAACAACCAATCAACACAATGTTAAAACATAATATAATAAGACCGTCATTTTCCCCATACTCAGCTCCGGTCTGGATAGTCCCAAAAAAACTTGACGAGAATTACTCGCTATTGTATGTACAGTAAAATACCTATATGAAAAAAAGTTTCATATTCTATCCGACCATAAACCATTACAGTGGCTTTTCTCACTAAAAGACCCTACATCAAAACTATTAGGATGGAGACTAAAACTTGAAGAATATAATTTTGAAATCAAATACAAAAAAGGACAATTGAATTCTAACGCAGACGCTCTGTCTAGAATAGAAGTACACATAAATGAAGCAAAATCTCTCAAACCCGAAATTTTACGTTCACGAACTCTAGACTTAGACGAATTCAACAATTTGAATATGGAAGACAAAATGAAATACGCCATATTCGCTTATAATAACACAACACATTCTGCCACAAAACACACACCACTTTAACTAGCTACTGTAAAATAATTAACCACACTAGAGAAATTATAAAAGATAAATTAGAAGTTATCAACCCACAAGGGAATGCAACTAAAGATATATTTAAGAGAGGAATTATAAACGGTCTCGGAACATTAATTAAACTTCTTTCTGGTAATTTAAATAACAACGATAAAGAAAGATTTGAAAAAATGATTAAACATTTAGATTCACAACAAGAAGATATGCAATCACAAATAAATGATCAATATTCACTAAACTCAGAAATCGTAAAAGAATACAACAAAACACTGCAAACTATAAACCAGAATAATTACGAGATTGCTAAAAAGATATTGAAATTACACGAGAACATTGATCACTACACGTATTTAAACAATTAAATACAACATAATATCTTAAATCAAATACAAATTCTATATCACATTATATTAAACACATTACAGAATATAGAAAATTCGAGAGCATTTTGTAAATTTAAAAACATTACACCCCAGCATAATTTCCCCATCCGAACTATTCTATGAACTAAATAAAATTTCGCCTTGCTATGGAAATAGATTACCTTTCGAAGTTCACCCACAGAACATAATAAACTATGAGGAAATTATCAAAGTCAGCTGTATTATCAAATGTACAGAAATTGTACAATTATTAGAAATACCTATTGTACAAGATGTAAACTTCCGATTGTATGAAATGTACCCCGTAGCTGCTAAATACAGAGAAAGCTTTGTAACTATACTTCCAAATGTTAAATATTTACTAAAACCACAATCTGTTCTCGAGAAAACAATAATTACACTAAAGAGTACTTGTACACAAAAAATTTCATACGTACACTTTTGCTCTCCTGATTTAATAACTTACACAAATGCTCAATGTGAATTGAACCTGCTAGAAATTGGCAGTATAGAACTTTGCAGCTACACAACGCTGGACATCTCTGCCAACCACTTGGAGTGGATACCACAAATCAACCAATACCTGGCAACTTTCCCCACAGGAGAACGTTTAAAAATCATCGACCAGGACGTCTCCGTAGATAAACTACTACAAGTAGTCTTCCTCATCAATCCAAACAACAGTCAAATAATATATCGAGGAAAACACCTGAACCACGAGTCTAGATCCTCTGGGCAACCAAACATGTTGGCAAACGTTGATTTAAGTTTCCACGTCTCTCAGATGTCAAAATTCTAAATACATCTTCAGGAATTCAATCTGCAAGCCACGCCATCCAACGTCATCGTGGATCATAACAACAACGTTTTCTTAACAGCTATGACTTCGTGTGTGACGAGTGTCGTCGAGTCAAATTTATAACTTTATATATATAGTTAAATAAAACAAAATAAACTACGACAAAACAAAATATGGGTATCCTGTTCTGACGCTACTCAACGAAAATGGTATAAAGGAATGAGCCAAACCATGAAATAAATTACCAGTTAAATTGTTAGTTAAATTCATTATATCTAAACATGGTATTCCGGTGTTTTGATCCAGTTTACACCAAACAATTAAAATTAATTTTTTAATTAAAAATTGATGAATTTTTTTATCCCGGTTAATTTGGTTTATGTTAAAATACGTATGGTGTAATTAATCTAACGACAGTAATACATGTATTTTGAATAAAACTTTTGTCTTCGACTGTACTCAATGCCACCCGACGAAAATCTCGACAGTGGTGGTCGCAGGAGTAGGAAAGCGTGGCGTGGCGTCGGGCAAATGTGCACAGTGATAATACAATCTTATGGAAAAATGGACTTTGGATTTGCTTTGGGTAAGTGTGTTCCCGGCTTCAGTGTTATATAAATTATTGCATTTCTTTGCCTCTTGCCATACACGAAAATTGTCCGGGATATGAAGCCATCAGTATGACAAAAAGATATTGTTTTCTACTCATTTCAATCCACAATGTGAGGTACTTGTATTTTACATATTTCAACAGGGGCCTTAATCTTGAGATTTTATGTCAAGTGTAATGAAAGAAATATATAACTGGTATTGTGTTGTTTCACCTTTTAATTGTTCTAATTACAAGCAGGAATAGTAGTTGTATTTTGTAATAATTCATATTACCCCTCTCGGCGATTGACGTTCTCCTGGTAGTTATATTTTTTCTTTATACTACATTAGTTGGAATAGAACCAGAGAAAACTGAAGCAAATAGAATTTAGTATGGCAGTTTATGTTGTACATATTTCTTATGTTACCGGCCGGCGGCGGTTTCCAATTTCATCCTCCTCACAGAAGTTATTTTGTTATGATATTTCAAGTAATATTGAAAAGTGTGCCTTTCCCGTAATGATTTTGTCTTGAAAAACATTTAATTGTGATGATATTTATTTAGACCCTGAAATATGTGGTGTTTAAGATAATTTGAAATGTGATACATACAAGTTTAGTCCGAATCAAAGAAACAAGTGTAAAACATAACAATATACATGATATGTATGTTAAGCATCCATTTTCAACGTATCAACAATATTTTCAAATTTCCATTTGGAAAATATTATATAAGAAAATCCAAATTTTACGTCATAACTCTACAAAGCACCAAATTCATCTTTGTACATTCTTAGTTACACGAAATATAAATGCGTCCAATGATATCGGCTAATTGAGAATAATTTATTTTGAAAATAAATTAAGTCCATTAAGACCATTTATGGGATGTTTATGACATAAACTAGCGTTTATGGTTATTTATCTAACAAGCCTCCCAAGCATCACGTTTAGAAGATGCCATCATGATTTTTTGAACTCTCGTGTATTTGTTAGATTGCTGCAATTGTTGAATTTAATTTTATGGATTTGTTATTGAGGCACAGTTGCATCGACATGAACTTAAGATCGCATGCTATCTCTTATCCACTCTCCAAAGAAGAAATATGACGGAATAAAACATGTGTTGTTGATTATTTGCTAAAATGGCATAGAAGCCAGATTTTTAAGATGCACGATATTACCAGCTAATTGTTACTGTTAATCTTATTTAGTTCTGGCATTTCTGTCCAGAGAGGTAGTTTTGACAGTATCAAATTTAGGGAAGATGTCGGCTAATTAAGGATTGTGTATTTAATAATTTTAGCTTCCGTGGAGGCAAATTGTTTTATAACAGATAATCTAGCGTTTAACTCTGAAGTATCACGTTTTGAGAAGAAGCCGCCATGATAATATCGATAGTATCGATCGTTGATTTGTGCACTTTACTCTTGTTTAGAAGAAAATTGATGGATTACATTTTTTATTAAGATATTTAACTTTTAAGTTGTCATTTTTTGTTAGCTAACTAGGATTGTTAATAGACGCAAACACCACCTTGTCATGACATGTCGTCACGTATTTTTTCCTGCTCTACTAAAAAAAGAAATTTGACGGAATACGTTATAAACACAAACTATTTGTTGATTTTACATAACGCCTGGTTTTATGGAGATGGCATGATGTTATAATCTAATTATTGATGCCGTTTTTGTTAGCTAACCCAAATGTTTATATTTAATTTGATGTGTTATTGAGAGGCAGTTGCTTGGCATCACTTATTTCGAAGATTACGCTTTTATTTCCTGTGCTACTAAAGAAAAAATTAACCTTACAACCTAACAAGGTGTGAATAACTACCTTTTTAAAGATTACAGTTTTACATGGTTTGCAGCCTAATTCCTTATAATGATCAGATTTAATTTTTACTCTTACTACAGTCATTGAGCAGTCCATATTGTATAATTTAAGAAGAAAATTCGTGTAAATGGTTATTGGTACATTCCAGTCATTGAAAGGTTTTGTTTGATAGGACGGCATGGTGTGGGCGTCAGATGGTGAATATGTTTTAATTGTAAGTTTTAAAAGAATAGTTTTAAAATTTGTTTTGAGAGCCGCTGAAGAAGATGGAATATATTTCTCGTAAAACATAGAAAGGGTGGGTTTTGTGTATTCGAATGTAGTTAACTACTAACTTACTAATATTTATTTCCTTCAAACCCTGTTTAAAATGTTCATTATTTTCATCTCAAAAATTATCCTAACATACTCATTATTTCGACTGATAAGACCAAACAAACGGGAGCTATCAGTAAAAAAAGAGTACAGGGAAAGAATTAACAAAATTATCACAGACACAAACACATACAGCATAATCAAATCATACTCTACTCCTTCTCTCATCAAACAGACAAACAAAATTCTCTCAATATCTGGACAAGATCATCTGTTTAAACTGTCCAGCTACATACATTGGTCTTACATCCCAATATCTGGACAGGAGAGTAAAACAACATATCTACGATTGCAAAAAAAAAAAAAAAACCAAGCAAAATCCTACAGCACTCGCTACCCACCACTTTGAACACCAACACAATTTTGACTTCAAAAATCGAAATATATGACATACAGAACAAAACAAAGATAAACTTAATTGTTTAGAAATGGTTTACATCAACAGGGATAAACACAGCATCAATTACGGAACAAGTGCAAACTAAGTCACAGTTTCGCCAATATCATTAATCAAATCAATACGGATAACATACATATATCATTACATTACATTCCACACATCAAATATTTTTCGCATAGTCTAATTGTCCAACAACCTAGCTTTCATTTTCTACTAGCTATTTATCCCCTTCTATATAATCCGAAAAGAATAATCTGGCGGAAACATTACCAACACATTGTTTCCCTTCGTCGGCTCTTTCCACCTCAAAGATCTCAATAAAAGATCGAAAAGTTGACACGATAAAGAAAATGTTTTTCTGATACCTATATCTGAATAACTATCAATAAATATTTCTTGATCCCCTTTGTATTTCGCTATGTTTTTAATAGTTCCTAATTCTTTTTTTAATTAATTTCTATCTATATCTAATTAAATCTTTTATATCTAATTACGTTTCCAGTAATTAAATATATATCTTATAAAAATAATTAGCGGGCGGAAACACTTTCAACCTGACAAGATTCCGCTCGTGACACTAACCTTTTCATTTTGACCAAAGCCATACATAGTAAGATTAATCAATTGAAAGAAGTAATTTCGTAATAGACCACTAAATTTAAGGGATTCAGATACTGTTCTTCATATGCTGACGAGTTCTTGTTCGTCGTCTTGCTTAAACAATTCTTGATTTTTCCTTACAAACTGGTTACCGACACGCAGATCTGCTGTGTTCCCCTCATGTCATATATATATTTATTATAATGTTGAATGTTCTAAGTTAAATTGTCTACATTTGATTACTACCGCCTAGGTAAATTTATTATTTATTATTATATTTATTATTAAATTTGTAGTTGTAGTATAATTTTTTTTCGTTTAGTTGAGAAGTGAGTTACAAAAGGAATCGTGAAGTCTCCCTTACCCTTGCTAATGGCGTAGATCGTCATTCAAGGACAATTAGACGAAATTGAATAATATCCTCCTACAACTTCAATTCCCAATGAATGGAAACTCGCCCCTGAATACACGAAGGCCTCCATCCTTCAAATTAAATGAGGCGTTTGTAAAATTGGAGCCGGTGGCTCTTGAATATAAAATTACAAAGTTCATGACTTTTCGTCACTTCTTCAAATCTAACCCTTTAACGGAAGCTTTTATTGTATTATTAATTGTCTCTGGATGAGGCTGAACAAGGCATAAATAAACAAATGAGAAGAGCAGTCTTAAAACGAAGTATTGTAGTAGAGTACAGTTTTTTTATCCATGACAGAAGTGCGATTATGGAAATTAGCCTTTTCTAGTTAAAATAATTTATTTTGTCTCACATCTCACTGAGGTTGAAGGTTTTTCTTATATTTATTTATGTAGTATTAAAATAATGGAACAACTTTAATAGGATATTTTACCCCCCCCCCCGTTGCACGGGCGTTAAATGTCCAACCTGCTCAACTTTAAAGCTCACTACGTTCTTAACTTTAAATTGAATCGTATAATGATAATAACAACCTCTTAAACAAGTTTCGCCATCAGCACATAACAATTACTCACCATTTATACAACGATAGACTATTACCTTTATTAGCGCAAACATGTGAAAGAAATCAAATCAATTAATCTTTGTCATAGACATAGAGGTTTTGTATATTATTTAGCTTTTCTCTATGGGTTTTCATGGTTAGCGGTTAGTTGTTTAATCGCATTCCATCGTACTTGTAGACAAATAATGTGTATGTCGAAGATGTGTATCAGATGGAAGTGGAAAAACAAATCGATGTAATAACCTAGAAGTTGACATTAAATAAACAGATTTGTACGTACTAAAACCTACAAGTTTCGTACGGTATTCTACCAACCCCCCGTTTCACGGGCGTTAAATTTACAAATTTTGAAACTTGGGCTTTTAAAAATTGCAGGTTTAGTAATTCAACGCCATAAAGAATGAAATCATTACTCAAAATAATTTTCTATGGCTCAAAATTTAAAATGGGATGATTGCACGTGAAATATTAGGCGGGCATTCACTGACGATAATGTCACACATGCACATCATGGGGACAATTTTAAAATTTGAGGAATTACTTAAGATGCATAATATTTCTACCCTTTTCTGTTATTTTCCATTTTGAACAAAACGTCCATTGCATTCTTTAAAAGTGGGGCCTCCATAAAACTGAAAAATTGTCCATTTCTTAAAAGGTATTTGATGCCGTTCAAAACAGTCTAAATACCAGTAATATTCATACTCCGAATGCAAATTAAAACATTTAAATTTATTCATTTTTCCGCTTTTCTGTGTACGATTTTATGTATTTGTAATTGCATTTGGTCGAAAAGGATAGAAAAAATGCATTAAATTTTTTAAAAATTTAAATTTAAAAAGTCCATAGCTCAAACAGTATTTTATGCTAGCCTAAAATGCCTAATTGCCAGTATTACTCCCTATTCCAAATGATTTACTTTTACCTAACTTTAGGAAGGTGCACGAGAAATAGCAGGTGTACATTCAATGACGATACTGTACTAACAAATCGCGACGCAGTTTGGCCACCATTTTAAAAGTTTTGCCCATTTTTGTTATTTTCGATTTTAAACAGGTTACTTAACTATTTGTTATTGATTCTCTACTAAAAAGAATATACTTCATTGCTACTTTAAGCCCCTCAAAAAAAACCTTACTGCGAGAGAGTCAATTCTTTCAACGAATTTCATATTTATTGAGTGAAACATGCAGACATACTTCATACGTCTGACCGATACCTGCGGCTGTGCGAGCCTAATAACTTTTATATTTATTTTACATTTTACATAGAGTAAATCAAAGATGTTTGCTACTTACATATGGAGCTATAGCCTGGGCTGATAAAGCAGAACAAGTAACAAAAAAGAAAGAACTCACGAAAGTACAGAGACTTACATGCATCTGCATAACGGGAGCAATGATGAGAACATGTCCTACAATTAGCATGGAAAAAATATTAGGACTAACACCACTATATTACATGGTAGAAAGGATAGCACAGAAAACCATAATCAACCTCATTAGGGAGAAACCTCCAACAGGAATAAAACTGAAATGGAGGGATAGCATCAAACTGTGGAAAAATCATCCATCACTCATGGCTCCAAGGGATGACATGAACAGGATGTTTGAATTTAATCAAAAATTCCGAATACATCTGAGCACCAAAAAAGAATGGGAAAGAAAAGAAATTAAACTCCTTTACAAACACCATCCTTTGGTACACAGATAGGTCGAGAACACAATAGTGTATAGGAGCAGGAGTATTTGGACCAGGCACCAAATGTTCGGAACCAATGGGAAAACACACCAGTATCTTCCAAGCTGAGATTCATGCAATAGAAAGATGTGTCCAATTTAATCTAAATAAAGGATACAAAAACAAGAACATAGCTATCATGTCAGATAGCCAGGCAGCCATCAAAGCACTAAGCTCAAACATCATTAGTTCAAGAATGGTGCCGAACTGCAAAATAAAACTAATCATATTAGGTGCGCAGAGCAAAGTAAGCCTCTGCTGGGTCCCTGGACACATGGGAGTAGAAGGCAGTGAGAAAGCGGACATCCTCGCAAGAGAAGGGCAGCTACACCGCTAACAGGACCCGAACCCTTCTGTGGAATAGGAATCCACACTATAAACGATTATCTCAGACAGAAGGACAAAAAGAAAATAAGGGAACTCTGGAATTCACTTATTGGACATAAACAATCCAAGAATTTTCTAACCAATTTCGGAAAGAAAGAAATCACGGAATGTGTCAAAGGAAGCAGGAATAGACTGCGAATCCTAACAGGATTCCTAACAGGACACTGCAAACTAAATGGACATTTAAAGAAAATCGGAGCAAACCAAGATGGCACATGCAGATTCTGCAAAGAAGCAGAAGACACACCAACACATCTATTAACAAACTGCGGACCAACATTAGCCCGCAGGAGGAAGTGTTTTGGGATGTACAACGTGACCGTAGAAGAGCTACAACCAATAAAACCGGGCCTACTAATCAAGTTCCTTGACGAACTAGGACTTACCGATGTGCTTTAAGCAGAGAACGGGGGATACAATAGCTCTTAAAGGGCGCAGTATACACACCCTGAAAACCTTCAATCAATCAATCAAGGTGTTTGCAATCGGTAGATCAAATTATGGCCGTCGGTGGCCGCAACAGTTTAGGCGTTGATATGGCGCTCATCATTGTAAGGTAAAGGTACCAACGGCTTCCACTCCAGCGGCCCTGTATTCGAACTCGACATACTTAATGTTTATTTTTTCAAACACACCGGTACTCGTAAAAGAAAAATCAGAAATTCGAATGATATAAATAAAAACCAACTTGTAAAACCAGATAAAGTTTCGATCGGCGCAATTCACTACTCCTCCCAAATTGTGTGTTCAGAAATACGTATGATCTAAAATTACCTCTTTTGTTGCGATAGTAATGTAAGTGAAGTGGTAACAGTTTGTCAACGAATATATCGTCCTCGTTACTCCCGGTCCGATCGTTTTCGCAATGCACAACGGAGTCTTATAATAAATTACGATTTTTACGATTTTTTTTCTTTTGAAAGCATCTGGTGTATTGTTGTGATAATTCACCCGATATCATTCTAATAAAGTACGAAAAACATTGTAAATAGAAGATGCAATTATCTTATATATATAAACAAAGCAAAAAGTTTTAAGTACTAAAAGTATGAAAGAACAACAACTTTTAATTGGATCGTGAAGCCCGTTGGAAAGTCCCTGGCTATTAAAGGGTGTTAAAACATTGAGCGAGTGTTAACAACTTTACACCAAATTCTGTCTTCTTTTTTTAATGTGCATTGAACAATGCCTTACAGTGACAATCCTAATTGATTATTTTGAGCACATAAACGATGATAATTTTGAAATTAAAGATAATTTACGTCTTTTTATGTACTGTTATAAAATGAAACCTTTGGAATGTTTAGAAATTATTAAGATTGTTTAGCGAATTTTACATTATTTGGAGTCTCGACGAATACAAGGACGTTCGTCCTGCTCTTAGGGCGGTGCGAAACAGAATATTTTGTTGTTTACTTTGTAAAATATTAAATTAAAGGTTTTGTGGAGATCTTGATTCTGACGGGAATCATCCCGGGGATTTCAATTAGGCCGAATCCTCAATCGACGAACGGGGTCGGGCATTTGGACCGTGCATTTCCGAAGTCGAGACACCCAGCGTCAAGAACGGGATCGAGTCCGTCTTTCGTTCGTTTTCAACGTCCTTTAATTTTTCACATCCTCTGAGGAATTTTTTTTTTTCAGGTTTGGAGTTGGGGATTGAGGAGGGCGGCGAGGGCGAGGTGGTGGGCGTGAAGAATCACGCGCTGCACCTCCCCTGCCGTCCTACGAGCCCGGCTTCAGTGATATGGACCCACGACGGCCAACAGGTGTATAACGACTCAAGGAGGTTCACGGCCGAAAACGGATCTCTCATTATTACCAAGGTAAGAATCAATGCCTTTTTACGTAATTTATATGTACACCGAGGCTAGTCATTTCTATTATTTATCGAGGATAGTCTATTTTAAACATTTGCTGAACCCCAGTACACTTTAGATCGGAAGGCTTTACAAGTAATGATTAAATGCCCAATATAGATCAATTAACTTTTCTTTCCGATTCTTCTGGCCTTGACTGCTTTGGATTTTGACTCTTAACGGTATTTTGCTATCTTCATTGGTTAGAAGGCTAACTCCTACTAATAGATAGCATTGCAATTCCTTTGAGAAAAAAGAAAGCTGCTGGGTGGAAATTAAGCAAACATTGTAAGTAACACCTTATCGTAAAATCCTAACGAGTGAGTGGTCAGGAAGGCAGCATCTTCGGTCCTATTCACTTCTAAATATACACTGCAGACATTCTTATCAATCCCGTTACCATATTTTTCTCGTATGCAGATGATAGCAAACCTAGACCCAACAGTGGCATAGAGAATCCTCAAGGACCGTCTATCCTAGGAATATTTGAAGAAATGGTGCGATAAACTTAACTTCCCAGCAAATAATCTTCACACTTCGCCCTATTATCTCTATTGTCTAATCTGCTACAACTCCCGTGCAATCCATTTCTCTCCCGTCTGCTACTTCGTTCGTATTCGAACTACTCAAATGACTAGTTGCAAAACGGATCGAAACCCTTACTAGAAAACAATCGTCACCAACCTGGACGTACTGAATCGAACCGATAGCGTCAACCAAGCGTCCCAAGCTTCAAAGATTTCAGTCACTCCAGCTGAAATAGTATCGAACCATTACCTCTCTGCTTCTCATGCTTACAGACGTCCAAATTCCATTGTTCTGCAACCAGCAAGATGTCGATATAGAAGCCTGAATGAAAGCCTGAACCTCATCCCAACACTTTTCGCACTGAACCATCCCTCATAATCGTCTAAAACCTCTAAAGCGAATTTAGCTTCGCAATTTCTTTCCTTTAATGGAAAATGAGAAGATAACATCTACACTTTTATATTGTTTCAATCGAAAATTTATAATGAAAACTAATTTGACTATAGCGCCCTGTTTTAACGTAATAAATATATATTTATAAAAACCTAATTTATTTTTAATTACAAATTAACAAATTCACTATTTTACAGATATGGTATTTATAAAACTTTACATTATGAACAATAGATTTGTATTATATAACAAAGGAATTCAGTGCTTCATGCTTGAGTTGGGTGAGATGATCAGTCTTCCTTTCCAAATAACAACTCAGTGAACTACATATTATTATTTAAAGTTCAAATTGTTCCACAGATATTATTTATAAATAGGATTTTTTAAAATGATTTTACCTACATTTAATTATATTCATAGTTTTCAATTGTTCAACATTGCTTTTTATGTGTATATTTTTTTAATATTTTAATGGTGTAGTAAACGTTTGTTTTTTAAATTTTTTATTAATTTGTTTACCAATATCTGCAAAGTATTGCTTAAAACACTCCGCTATTTCAGGTAAAAGCATAATAATAAATCAGGTGTTTAACCCCATCTTTAACTATCTGTATCCAACCATGTCCCCAACTATTGTGATGTATGGTTACCATCCTGAACCATCTCTAACCACCCCTATCCCCACCCATAGCAATACCAGATGTAGGATGACCCTGAAACGTATACTTCCCAAAGATGTCTTAGAGCAAGACGAACATTATAAATTTGGTTAAAACGGTAGCAGGAAATTCCATAAATTTAGTGATTTTATATTGATGCCAAATAAATCTGTGTTGCTAATACAAAGGCAAGAAACAGAGAAATGGCAACATTAATTAATGGGATTTCTTGCTAAACTTGAACAAAATTGCTAAAGTTGCTCAGATGGAATTTTGGACAAGAAAGAGTGTACCATCTCTACCAATTCCCAACCCTAACCCTGGTATTTCGGACCGCGGTAGCCGAAGTGTCAGTGTGATATTCTCGGCTCGTAGCCCCTATAGTAGTGGGTTCCTTCCATCGCTCCTTGCCCTTTTCATCACGACACCCTCCCCCTCGAAAACAAAATCAAAAATTTAAACACTCGTCTGTTTGGCTAATACGCATAGTACAAAAAACCAATAAAAATAATAATAATTAGAATCCGCCATAAGTTTTGGAACGAACCGGAACGTATTTGTATTGCTCTGTTTTAAAGTCCTGTAAATGTGGTCACAAGTACGCGGTGGAGATTATATATATATATATATATATATA
>CM077107.1:29691753-29706285 GCA_039619505.1 Cimex hemipterus
CAATTTTAAAATTTTCGTTTTTTAATAAAATGTTAATGGTGTTACAAATTTAAATTAGATTATTTTAAATGTTCCTTACATAAAAAAGAGAGCTCGTACAACCATGTTCGCTGGTTCCGAGAGTCTGGAAGTTCGATGCCGATTAACCGTTGAAACGGAAAGTTACTAAATAATAACTTTCGACAATGTCCAGTACCGACTGCGCCAGTTAAATAACTTCTTTGGTCGAATGAGTTTTTAAAAACTTTTATTCAAAGAAATTACAAATAATCTGATATACATTCAGAACTTTATGAATCTAAGACAAATCTCTTCGATATGCGTTCGGGAAAATCTGGCTTAAGACTAACGTTTATTAAAATTAAAATTGTTATAACATTTCTAGAGTGGGAGAGAGTGCTGATGACAATTCTAGGAGCAACACCTGCATCCTAGCATTGTCATCACATTATTTATTTCGCACAATGTTTATACTCGTATATAACTCCTCCCCCCTTAGAGAGAGCTTCCCTGGAAGCTCGTAAAAAGGAAAAATTACAATTATAAATTTGAACTAACTTATTGTATGTTAAGGTATCTTTTTACATTTGTAATGAACCACACCTGTGGTTACTTAAGGCTAACATGCTTTTCTTATGTCTATACAAAATAATGGTTATGATAGTTATTATGACGGGTAGGATTATGTACAGGAGGATAGTCCAAAGGCTGGGATTAACATGTACCACTGGTGTTTCCTGAAGGTTGTGGGTGAACGTTGGCATGTCCATTCCCAACTTTTGTAGATGAACGGTGATGTTCAGGTTCTGCATTTTTTCCATTGGGAACGATAAGCCACTCAGCCAGTGCGGTTGTCCAGAAGTTCTGGTCTGTAAACTAATCTTCTTGTTCCTGTAGAATAGAGCATCGTCTTCCGCATTTATAAGGAACAAACCTTTCAATTTATGCGTTTCTCGGCCAGCTGCGGTTTCTACTGTGACCGTGTCCGGTTCCTCAAAAATTGCTAGGTATTGGTTGATTTCTGGTATTCGTTGCAGTAAATTGTTGGCTATTTTGATGTCGGCAATCTGGCAGTGTTCCATGTTTTCTTGAAGCAATATGTTTTTGCCGCAAGGTGTTTCTTGATGGACCTCCTCCTCGGTGGAGCAAATGAAGAGTCCGTTGATTTCAGGGCACAGTGTTCTCAGTGGTTGAATGATCAAATTGTCCTTAGACTTTAAAAAGTATTTGTATTCTGCCAGCACAGTTATAAATTTGTTTTTATGATAGGACGGAATAGAAAGGAGACAATACAGGTCATAATCTGTTTGTTGTGTTATAGGTAGTGACAGATAGTACACAACTTCATTTTTATGATATTTACATTTAGTTTGTACCATTGATTCAATTTTTAAGATATTCTCTAGTTTTAGTTCAAACGGAAATCCACTGGGGTAATGTTTTAATAATTTATTTAATTCATTAAACATATCTCTAGGTTTTATTATACTGGGATGTAGTCTCCCTAGATTACAGAATACAATAGAATTTTCTATTTCCCTTAGCATATCAGAGATTAATTCAAATAATAGAACAAGTTGGTTAAGCATATTTTCTAATTCTAATACATAAATCTCCTTATTATTATTCTTAATGATATTATTAAGATCTACAAATTTATTTTTTTAATTCTACATTATTAATATTTATTTCCTTAATCAAGTCTTTATAATTTTTAATTAACATATTGTTTACAGAGTATTGGTTATTTAATTGATAATTAATGTTATTTACACTATTTTTTACATCTGCTAACATTTTTTCATATTTTTCACCATCATAGGCGTCTAAGTTACCTGTTATGAATTTTACAATGGATCCTATACCGTTTATTATTCCTCTTTTTACTCTCAATTTTCTATGTACAATTAAAGCATTTAATTTGTCGCTTATTACACTGCCTTCATAATTGATAATTTTAAAATAATTATTTAATTTCTTTTTTTATATCGGTATCGTTTTTTGTCAGCTCAAAGATTTTCAAATAGTTAACGTTCAACTCATTGAATTGGGTGTCTAATTCCGTAACATTGTAGTAATGAATGAGCGTGTGGCGTGTTTGTTGGATTTTCGCTTTTCCTAGTTTTATGGGTAGTATACCGGGGTTTGTTGTGATGTTTTTGATATTCAGTCCATTTGCATAGCAGCTGAGGATGGACCTGGAACAGCGTCAATATTTTGAGTGATTTTCCTAGGTCTTTGAACATCTGACAAGTGAATTTTACTTTGTGTGTTATAGTGTTGTGCATTTAGTGTACCTAATTTCAGAGTTTTGTTGATCGATTTTAGCGTTTGTTTCTTATATTTGTTTTTTGTTTTACTTTGTTTTTGTTTATTTCTTATATATACCTCTTCGGGGATATCAGGTAATTCTTCTCTTTCTTGGTTTAGCGTTGCTATAGTTTTTTCTTTGATTTTCGAATTTAGTTCATTAATCTTTTGATATAATAAAAGAGTTTTCTGTTTGTGAGTGTTTATGTAATCGTTGTATATTTGTATTTCTAAGTCTAGTGCGAACGGGGAGTCATTTTCGATGTGACCGCTGATTATGTTACTTGGTTTTGCATTCGTGGAGGAATGTATTGTGTTGTTATATGCTAAAATAGCATAGTTCATTTTCTCTTTGATTGAATCATTCCTAAATTTTTGTCTATTGTTTAGTATTCTTAAATGTTCCAGGAGTGTTGAGTGTAAACGTTCGACTGGTCCATTTGATTCCGGGTGTTGAGAACTTGTAAAATGAATTTGGATTTTGTGAATTACTAGCAGTTCTTTTACTAAAGAATTGTTAAATTCTGTTCCGTTATCCATGACAATTTGTTTCGGTACATTATGATGAGAGAAAAACTTTATTATCTTAACTTATCTACAACTTCTATAGCCTGATTAGATTTTAATCTATAAGCCTGTGCGTATTTCGAAAATGTGTCTATCAATGTTAAGAATTTTGTTTTTTCGACGTTTAGAGTGTCTGTATGAATTATTTCGAACGGTTTAGTAGGGTTAGGCGTTATGTTGAATTTGAGTTTTAATGGCCTCCTATCGT
Organism: Cimex hemipterus; assembly: GCA_039619505.1. Taxonomy (NCBI): domain Eukaryota; kingdom Metazoa; phylum Arthropoda; class Insecta; order Hemiptera; family Cimicidae; genus Cimex; species Cimex hemipterus. Next base: position 29,694,839 of record CM077107.1, read on the forward strand.
ATTTCGTTACTTTACAGATCTCACATCTGTTGATAAAATTTTGAATTGATTTTCTCATATTTGGCCAATAGTAGCAACGTTTGATTCTTTCTGTAGTTCTCTATAGTTTGTTTTTTCAGTGTGGTAGTTTTCAATTAATTGTAATTGTTCTTCCTCTTCAAATACATCTATTAATTTTATCGTGTGTTTGAAAAACAACTTCTTAATGTTTAAAATGTTTTACCATTACGGAAGTAAATTGTTCATAAATATCGTCTTCGAAGAAAAGAGACTATATATGTTTTTACGAATTTTGTAATGTCGGATTCGAAGTGTGTTTTTGAGATTTGGATGATGACCCTTGTTTTGTTGTGGTTTAATTTTATTATTTTCGGTTTCGCGGGGCTATTTTCTACAAGGGAGACAATTATTTGGCTTTTCCGATATTAACCGGTCCTTCGATGATGGGGATGGATTATTATCGTATTTCCTTCCGCGTTGGAGTGAACTGTATTAATATCAGTTTCATTGTCATTTTCTAATTCGTCTTACAATAACTGATTGGTTTTCCTGAACTTCGTTAGGGTTTTGGAAAACTTCATCCGCGATATCTGGGTTTTCTAAAAAGAAGGGTGTAAGGAAGTCGTCGACCTCTTTGTCACTAACGTCAGCATAGTTCACGTTGAGTTCGACACATGTAACGCATCATCGACATTATTATCAGTGCCTTTGCAATGCTTTATCTCGAATCAAATTCTTCTAGCTTCAACCTCCATCTCATTACTGTTACTCAGGATATTTTTGCATTTGTCAAGACGGCTCTTAAATCTTGAATATGTTCTTGTAAACCTGAACTGTAAATCATGATATCGTCAAGGTATACATACCATAACGTTTTTTAAACCTCTTAGGACGTTATCCATGACTCTGGAATGCCCTAGGTGAATTCTTCAAACCAAAAGGCATCCGTAGAAATTCGTACTGGACTTGGTTTACGCTAAATGCAGTTTTGTGGACACTTTCTGGACTAATTTCGAACTGATGGAAACCAGAAGTTAAATCCAAGTGCTAAAATTCTTTCCTAATTTATCGAGAAGATCAGTTATATTTGTAATCGGATATTCTTCATCTATTATTTTCGTTTAGTTTGCGGTAGTCTACTACCATCCGCCATTTTTGCTTTCCAGAGTTATCTAATTTCTTTGGAACGACCCACACAGGTGCATTCCAAGGGGAATATGACGCCTGAATAATTTTTTGTTCCAATAATTTTCCTACTTGTTCTTGAATTTCTTGTCTGTGTATTTCTGGATAGCTATATATTTTAGTATAAATTGGTGTTTCATCTTTGGTCCTAATTACGTGTTTCATTTTGTTTGTGAAAGATAGGTGTGTGTTTTCCTGATAAAATATATCATTAAATTCCTTTGTCAATTTTTTAATCTCTAATGTTTCTTCTGAATCCATGTGATCTGTTCTAATTTTAGTTAGTTTTGCTTTATTTGATTTGACTTGATGATTTTTTGTGTACAAATTTTCTAATGAGATAACTTAGTTAAAATTCGAGTTTTCCGATTGGATCGGAGTTTCTAATTTAAATTCCGAACTTACATCACTAAAATTTGTAACTACGCAATCCATAGTTACAATACGCATGATCCTCTATTTTTACTAGGCATTCTCTTATCTCGCAGTTATTGTAGTTTATATGGGGAACGATCGCTTCACCGGATTTTACATTTTTTATGAGTATTTTTATAATTTGTTCTGTTCTCGCGCCTATAATATATATCGTAGTTTCGTTACTGGTTTTTTGATATGAGATTTCCAACGTAATGTGTGGCGTGACAAGCCGATTATTTTCAAGATCTATACGAGCGTTTAGATATGTAAGAGCGTCTAAACCTAATAAGAGATCGAATTTTTCGTGAAATTTAAATATTCTAAATTTTAAATGTAATCCGCTAATTTGGAATAGATCGGAACATGGAATAAATGTACTAAATTTTTCAGTTGAGGTTCCGTGCGCCGAAGTTATCTTAAATGGGTCCAATTTTATCGATTTGTTAAAATATTTGTGTGCTAATTCCGGATTGATAAAGGATGTACTACCCGTATAGATTAAGATTTTGAGAGGTGGGTTTCTAAATTCTATGTAAGGGAGGCTTGCCTGGTTGCATTGTGTCATCAAGTGGTATTCGGGTAGAGGCTTTTGTTTTCTAAAAAATGATCCATAGGTTCTAAGTTCGATTGATTTTGGTGTTGTGAATTTTCTGTGGCAGTTGTCTGGTTATTTAAGTGATTAATTTCTTCATCAGCCTTTAAGGATTTCCAGCTATTATGGATTCCAGGAACAAAAGATGCGAAATCTGCAGGCTGTCTATATGGTATGGCATTAATGTAAGAAGTGTGGCAGTAAGGTATATTTCGTTTTGTAAAATTAAAAACATAAATATGTAAGATGTTAAAACAAATAATTTATTTATGTACATCTATCTATTATCCGTAAATTATAATAAATAGAACAGGCATTCCAATAGACTGTTTAATTCAATATCAGATAGTAATGATGTAAACCCTAGGAAATAATATCAATAATATCTGTCCTACTTGATTTTCATTTGATTTAGCTTGTATATTTTTGTATCTTCCGATTAATCTGGTCCGCTTCTTCTCGCTGTCTTTTGAACTTACCGAATTATAGTGTAGATAGACCAGGATGACCGATAAACTGAGGTCATTGCTCTACAGTCCTCATGTAGAAATCCCACAATCAATAATTCGAAAAGAGTGAATGCTGGTTTTACTCCAGGAGGCCAAGGCAGGGCCGAAATTTGTTTAATACTTTTCTTTGGTCCGATTAAATCAGAACTGTATTTGAGCGCGTTGGTGACAACGTTTATCACAGAAAGTAGATGAACTGAAAAGTTTTCGATTCGAAATTTTGAAAGGTTTCCTGAGAGAACCTTACCTGGATGACACGCTAATTCGTCCTCTGGAAGTGAGTTTTCTAAATTAAAGTCCGGTTACACTTGGCATTGAATTTTCTTCATTTCTGATACTTCTCTCTTCTCTCACAGATATGTGAAGAAAAATAATTCGCAAGTAAGTGTTTTTGAGGAAATGACAATCTAATCTTTTTTTGTTTGTATAGTATAAAATGGAAATATTGACCATTCGAAATCTCTATAAATGGGATGATTCCCTCGATTTAGTTGGCTCTACCGTATTTATTTTGATGTTCCTCCTGACAATTGTTTAACAGAATATTACATTTTTACTCAGCATCGCGGCAGATGCCAACGTCACTCATCGAACTGTTTTCAACTTCTGTTAGCTGCTTTATCTCCCAGACATGCTTCCTCACTTATTAACCAGCAATCGTGTCGTCGGTTTTATAGCTCGTTGTATAACGGTTTTATTGTTTCGGATCGCTTGTTAAGTTGGTACGCTGTCCCTCCCTTTCTATCTGTTTATCTTGCCTTCTGTCTTTCTTTCATGCTTCTCTTTCTAACCTACCTCAACCCTCTTTTATACACGATGTTGTTTTTCAAGATGTAAGAGTGAAATTTATCGTAATCTGTGGCGTTTCTGAAGACAGGCCAAGGATGATCGGAAAGGACCAAATTAAATTGTTTATGAGCTTTATATATGCAATAAATAACAAAATATTCCAACTGATTATTCTTGTTTTATCTAGGTCGTGCACAAGAAAAAAGGAGAAAGCGATCGAGGCGTTTACCAATGCACAGTGAGAAACAATTTCGGAGCCATCATTTCCTCGCCGATCAAAGTCATAATTGCCGGTAAGTGGGTACAGGACTGATTTCCTCAACGATTTATCAGACAAATTTCTCTATTAATTAACCGCCGAGGCAATTAGGAAACGGAGCAGTTGTGACACACCGGGTCCTTAAATTAAGGGTGAATGTCCCACCCCCGACTGTTAATAGCTTAAAATTGGATGGGGTCTCAAGTCGGATTTCGCGCCACGGCCCTTTGAACGACTATTTATGAAGAACTCGCGCCCTAAGGAAATGTGGAAAATTGGAAAACGTGGGAAAGGAGAGGCACTTCGGGTTGATATCCCTTTCGATCCCCCGTGGGATTTAAACATTGATCCCCTTTTCTGCGTTGACTGTAATACGAGACTCACGGATTAATAATCGCCGCCGTCAGCGATAACATACGCGTCCCTCCTTGCGATTACACCGGATAATCCTAGTTTTCTCCAAGCTTAACGATTAGCGTGCCCCTCCTGTGTTATACATTCTAATACATATTTATGAGAATTAATTAATTATCTTTTAGAGATGAAAGGTGATTTCAGTTTCCATTCAGGTTTGATTCAATTAATGTTGCCGTTACCGATTGAATAACGATAATAATGTGAACGAGATAATCTTAAATTGACAATTTTCATTGCACAAATGTTAACATTTGACAATTTAGTGTTTAGAATAAAATTTAAGTCTGTGGGAAATAAATTACATTAATACAGACTTAGCCGTAATTTATTTGGAATAGAAAATTTAATTTCTTCTAAAAAGGCCTATTTAATTTGGTTCCCATTATAGATTTCCAGAGGGGGCGTCGATGGGCCCAACGGTTTAGGCGTTGACATGGCGCTCTCAGAGTGAGGTGAAAGTCCCGGGTTCGAATCCACCGGCCCTGCACTCGAACCCGACATACCTACAAATGTTTTTCCCCCCAAAAAAACACCGGCACCCTGGCCATATGGCTTCTGCTGTTGCGAACCCCCGCTTAAAAATAAAAAATAAAAAATTCCAATAATATACGAAGAATTTCATACAATTACAGTAACTCTGTAAGTTTAGACTTGCTTTACTACACACATTCATTAATAAATTGTAGAAAAATTGATTATTATTGCCATATAAAATTGATAAAATACAAGAACCACTTACTGTAGGGGTCTAACTCAGAGAGGCAATATCTCCGAGATTAGGTGTTTTCCTTTTGATATGTGCGATTGACTCCCGGCAAGCTTCGAGAATTACCCATCTCGGATGTTAGTAGTCCAGGTCACATCTCGATCTTGTCCGTCTAACCACCGAAATAGGGCTCAGAATGCTATCAACAGCTAGGCCAATTTGGCACGCAAGCAGTTCTTAGATCCAAACCTATCTTACTCATTCTTAATAATTATAATTCACCTATAACTTTCACTCATTTAGGGTGTGCAGTTGTCGTTATTCTTCCATCACTCTTTCCACCTATTTGTTTGACTAACCTAATCGAGGGCAGATAGGGTTCTCAATAGTCCACCATTGACTCTCTCACACTACTCATTCTCGCTAATACATCACTTTCAATACACTTAAGGGGTACACAAAACCGTCTGTACTGTTTACAATAAAATAGCCGTTTCCTCCAAAAATTGGAGCAGCGCATCCAGATACTCATACTCACACCATACGCTCCCTGTAGAAAGCCAAGGAATTACAGTCTTGAAATACGAAAAGAACCTCGAAGGAGGGTCGATGGGGTACTTAATATTCCATCGTCAGCACGCTATACATTCACGCTAAATACACTCTATCCATACTTAAGCACACAAAACATATATATATATATCCGCCATAACGTCAGCGGAGGTCCTACCTGGCGGGAACCCTGTCTCTCCCCTCTATCTGGGCCCCAGCTCACAGTTCAAGTTGATGTATATAACCCTGCTTCCTTGAAAAATCGGAACGTGAGATCGAAAGATTCCTTGCCGTCGTCGAGCACAAATCTTATATTGGGTGGCATTCCTGCTTGCAAGCTAAAGTCGTACTTACCATATATATTAGCATATAGCATCGATATTAGCAACATAACTTCTGGAGCTTAAACGACTTCAAGTATATTCAATATTCTCTCATCGATTCTTCCATTATTCATTCCAAAATGCATTTACTCTCAACCCACACGAGGTGAGACACATTTTAGTATACTCTATAAATAATTTTGTTTCTTCCAAGAAGAGGAACACGGGTCTTACATTCGCAGGCGTGACAAGCAAACTTGTCGTATAGGATGGCATTCCTTCGCGCTCTTTATATTGATCCTAGGAATACCTTCAATTAAGTTGTACAAGCAACCTTTCCCCGCATACCAGATTAGCGGGCTTTCGCCCAACAGTAAGTGCCCTTGTGTCGAAGGCGTGTGGTCAATTCAAATTGTGATAATCCTTTTCTCCATGTGTTTAAATTCTCCACCTTCTCGTCACCTATCAATCCTTCTCTTGGTGTTTATGCCCTTCTCGGACTCACCCACGGACTTTTCTTTATCTTCTTTATCATATTCTTTATTGCTCATCGGATTGTAAGTTCTCTATTATGATCTGCTCTATCTTTCATCGCTTTTACACATTCCATGCTTACATCCCGACTTGTCTAGGTATCCAGAGACAACCAGTACCGACTTTCTGAGTCTATCCAACTAACATACCTTTCGTATAAAAGCGCAGAGAGAGGATCCACTGAGAATCTGACACTTTGGGCTCATAACGCACTCAGGGAATAAATGCCACCGAGGTATGATGAGTTCTCCTCGGATTGCACGAATACTACGGCGTACCTACTATGTACTGTTTAGCAGTGTACGTACTGCATTGCGAGTCCACGAAGTGGAGATACTTTTATTATTAAGCCGTGGCGTTCTTTTCAGTAGAAGGGATTACGGTATCGCCGGCAAAGGTGTGAGGGTGATCGTGTTGGTTGTATGGATAGTTCGGAGGTATAAATTGAGTATAGTTTAAAAGCGAGGACGCCTACCCAGTGCGACATCTACTAGAATAGAACGTTTAGGATGTTACGAAGTTTTGAGAGATAATTGCACTGGATGGTCCTACTTGTTTAAATAGTCTGATCCCAGTGCATCCTGATCGGTCCGACTTGCTTAGTAAAAGGCACCATCCCACTCAAGAAAGCCAGATTAACTGTTAGAGTTGGTGATACAGTTTGACCAGATTATTGTGTCTTTGCACCTATTCAGATTGAGCTATGGCCGGTGATATGCTGTTCTAAGGTAGCTATATTTGTTTGAATTTACTTTTAATTTCATGTGTCAACATTTACTTCGTTAAGTGGATAAAATTTAGTTAGGTTCTTCTAACGATATTGATTGTCGCCATCAGGGTTTAACTTTTCTTGATTAAATTATTTAAAAATGTTTAACCTCCTCACTACTATTTTATCTTTAAACTTATAACTAATAAAGAACTACTAAAAATACATATTACATAAATAGATATAATTCGAAACTATTTTTAAATTTTGACTACATATCTACCCAGAAGAAGACGAAATATATTGTCGTAAATAGCTCGGCATTATACAAAAGAACGATTTGTTTTTCTGAGCCCTACTCTAATTTATGAGACTATTATAGAGCAAAGGATAGAACAGAAGATATCATGTCAAAAAAATTCATCATAAAAGCACATTTCTAAATTTGTGCATTGATAACCTTCTGAAAGTAGGCATTTTGGATTATTTAATATTTTAAGTCGTAATTTTGTCACAAAAATAATTACCGTCAACGGAAATAACCGACAATGTTCAGATTATGAGTGTACCGTGTTGGCCTTATGTTTTATAACGATAAGTAGGAGAGATACATGGTTTATATTATAGAAAAAGGTAATTTCTAGATTTAAACTGAGTCGGCTTGGAATACGGGGAAAAGGTTTTGGTGTTGTTTTACAGGTCATGTAAAATGTATTGTTCAGCCTATGATTAATAAAAAAAAGACATCTTTTTATATATAATATTTTGGCGATAAACGTTCTGCCTTTGAAACTTTGTGTGGAGTAATAATTCGGAAGAATTTAGGCCTTGTGCGAGAAGAATAACAGTTTCCGTCGAACTCGGTCACGTGGAAAAAGAGTGAATATGATGAAAATTGTTCCCCGGCGGGACGGCCGTCCTCCGGAAAAGTTTGACGAGTTGACAATTTTCCAGGGAACGGGAACTGGACCGTCTTGAGCCAGTTGTCGGCCAGCGTGAAAAAAAGGAAGAGGCCAGGCCCACATACAGAGTCGGGATATTGATTTACAACTTTAGCCAAGGAGGGGGGAATATAATAGAAAACTGAAGGAGTCGACATTGAAAAGGGGACAACCAAATACTAACCCTCCTGGATTAACTAATCGCCCTCGCCTCCCGACACAACGAACACACCCGAAATCCATTATTAGATTATCAAATCAACAAAATAATTAAGGTCCGACGGTTTAATTGCTCTCAGCGATCTAGTGCCGTGAATTTATGATATTTCTTAATGGGAGACCAGTTATTACAAACGTAGAGACAATTAGTTCTGCCGGCTTCCTATTGTTTACATTCATTCCGACAAAAGTTTTTCCTTTTTTGCCCTGGACGGATTTCTCTCATTAGTTTAATTTTAATGGTCCGCATTCTTAAAAAAAAAATTCTTCACTACACATAGTTTTGACGTTTGATAAGCCGAGAAGAACTGGTATCTCCTAGAATCTCTTTATATTGTGACATACCTGCCGTTATTTGCAGACATAAACTTAAGGGCTGCTAAAAGGACCACATCAAACATTTATACCCCATTGTATTCCTCCTCTCCTCATCATTTTTACGGTTTCAAATATCGTTTGCAAGTTATTGTTTCGCCGTTCCAGTTACAGCACAAAAGTAAACTATTTGCCGGGTTTCGTATCGACAAGCATTGAATTTGACAGTATTGTTGTCATTATCATCGGGAAAACAATATAAAATGTTCAGTTGAGTTTAAAAAACTTGCTTACATCGTGTAATATTGTTGCGTTCGCAGTTACGCCATACAATGGATTTGTTCAACAGAATTTCAATTCAATTAATTAAGGTTTTTAGTCATTGTCACGAGTGGAATTCAAACGTACGACCTTCGGCTTGATACGTCGCTACTCTATCACTTGAGCTATCGTCACTTCGATCCCCTTGGACACTAACCTCCCATCTCAACCGCTCATCACACTGACAATTTAATGAATTGAGTGTGTAGTGATTAGTGACCGTTAATCGGTAATTCAGATATCGTGAGATGCGTTCTGGTGTGATGTAGGTTTCAGAAAAACATTCTCTTTATAGTGCCTTCATGATATCTGAATAATTAATTAATTGAAATGAATAAATTTCACTAAAGCTGTCCGTGGCCATTTGTAGCCGAGAATCGAATCGGTTACACTACATTTGAAAAATGGCAAAAAGGATGTAAAATTCAAAAGGTGAGGTTGAGATGAGGGAGTGGAGTCAGTCTTGATTGGTGATATAACCGCTCATCTGCAAACGTTGAAATTTTTACTCCATTTTCTGAAAATCACTGGTCCATAACAAGTAAAGAAGTAGACCTAATGTACATACTCCAGTCTGTTCAGGTACGTACTGATAATATCCTCACACTGTTTTGGGAACATCCCATTTAGTTTATTGATGAACAGTTTGAAAACTAAAATAGTACATGGGATAATAAATAGAAAAAAAAAGATTATTATTAATGAAATATTACATACATATAAGGCCCTCTTACATACCTACATTTTTTAATAGTTTCACGGCCAGCAAATTTCATTGGCCATAGACAGCCGTTCTTTTCGAAGCTCATTCTCAGCTATCATTTCGAATGTTTTATTGCTAGCCTCTTTCTACCTCAAGGCCTCGTCAATTTTGGAAAAAATAGCACATATGACAAAACAAAAATTGACATAAACGCACAGACTACAAACAAAAGCAAGATACAACATCACCCTTCATTCATACTATCCAGGATACTCGCTATTTCTCCAGGTAATTAAGACTAAGCCCTTTTATTCACGCTAATAAATTACATTCACACAGTTATTGACACTATTCAAAGAGGAAGTAAACCGCTCCATTCATGCTAATAAATTACATTCATACACCGGACTTTGTTCACACGGTCCCTGTGTACTCGACATTCCTTGAGCGTATTTTATTTGTTGTGGAAGGTGATAATTTTGGGGCAGATTTGTTTAATAGCCTGATTATAATGCCCTTCTGTTTATCCGTATTAAATCCCTGTCAATATTAAAAACGATTTTCCTATGCGTAGTTGCGCGTATTTTATGGTTATTTGTCGAAGATAGGGCCAGTTTCGGCTGATAGCGTTTTATTATAAAGGGTCCTTTTGTTCGCTATGATGGTTCGCCCTGAAACTCCTTCCCTACCACATCACCCGTGGCCAAATTAGTCAAAGTACCCTGTATACATGTTTCGCGTAATGGTATGCTCGTTGGATGAGTTAAAGGTCATTAAATCATGAAGTTCCTACTAAATTGAACCATAAACTGCTTTAGATAATTACCGTTATAATTATCTTTGCTGTACAATTTACATGCATATATATATATATATATATATACACACACACAACCTTTCCTAGACAAACGGTTTTTAGTGGCTAGTATAGCAGAAAATTTGTTTACGTTTATTTGAGCGTATTACAAACATCTTAATGTAAAGTTATAAAGGAAGGCCTAGTTCGTAAGGAAACTTGTCAGAAAAACTTTTGTTAAATGAAGTCTGGTAGTGAGTATTATTTGGGTTAAAGTAATAAGAAACCTTATTTTAAATAGCATGCATGCAAGGCAACTTTACGAAACAACTTATTAATATTAAGTGCGTTAAAATCACAATACAGTTTTATTTGGCTACATCTTCTATTTTTGTTTAATAACGATGTGTTCGGCGCATTTTGAGTTATTTGAAATTTCCTTAGTTCATTGTCAGCAGTACCTCCCCATGCTATAATCATGTATGTTATGGTTTGTAGTTTTCAAATAAACCTTAAATTCTTCAATTTATGGACTTGTTTTCTGTATTAAATATTCAATTTCAAAAATATATCTAAGATTGTTATCAAACGACAGTCTAAAATTGAGATGCAAAAGGCGTAATCAGTAGTTTGTCTACTTTCTAAACAAGAATTCTAGAAATTATATCAAGACTATTGACTGTTAGTGTACTTATTTAATGTCAAAATAAAATATTGGCCTATTATCAGCAAATCAAAAAAGACGACCTTCGATTTCTCTTTGTGTTGGACAAACAACTGCTCCTTGCTGAAGTACTTCGTTTAAAACTTTAGAGCATAGGGAGTGTTTTATTTTATTCAATCGTGAGCGATAACGTATATAAGATTTAATAGATTTTCGTTCAGGATCTACAAACCAATATCCTCCAACTAAATCATAAGACCGAACATCAAAAGCCTTTTCAATGTTCAATTACATGGTTCCTTCTATCTACGTTTTATATTATACTATAAACATTTGATACACTGATGTACAATTATTGGTTTAATTTTGAAGAAAGTTGTCAGTGAACATGTAACTTTTAGTCAGTCAGTGTTTAGGAGTTTTTTACAATCACAATTTTTTCTTGAACGTAAAAAGTAGTAGTATAATGTATATATATATATATATATATATATAT
>CM077107.1:29706685-29727622 GCA_039619505.1 Cimex hemipterus
GTATGTATGTATATATATACACACACACAAAAATATTGCTTTGTTTTTTAAAAGCTTTCCGCCATACCGGCCTCGTGAATGTTTTTACGCCCTCCATAGGACGCTCAAGGCGCAAAGTATCGATCTCGGCCACAGCGTAAAAATGAAGTTCAGACCGGGACTTTTTTGCATGTTGGATCCGTTTGGCGTGGTGTGTTTAAATTTGAGATCAGCCCTTCTAATCAAGCTGAGGTTTTCGTGCAGTTTGATGGTTTCAGCGTTGGCAGAGGCGGGATCCTCATTCTTAATTTATCACGGTTCGTTGACCAAATTTCTTTGAATTTTTTTTTTTTTGTACAAGAAGATTTGGGCTGTTTGTTCATTTTAGCACAGCTCTGCACTTGTATACAGTAGATCCAGCCCTTCATGGACAGTGAACTTTGCTTGATTAGACTTCCCAATTTATGATTGTGGAAATTCAAACTAATAATTGGTCGTATTAATTATGATAATTAATTACACTTTTTATCTAAGATCTTGGTTGGGATGAGGAAGTTAATGACAAAATCAGGGGAAAAAACTTGTTTTATTTTGTCTGTTTTTTTCTTCACATCCAATTGAAAAAATCATCATAATTTTTTTAGTTAACCAAGCGTTATGATTATGAAATTTAAATAAGCTAAAGACAGGATCATTTTGTGATCATTATTCGTTGATACCGTTAAATATTTACCAAATTTATATACCCTTGTATAGCTTTAATCTTATTTATAATTACTCTACTGGATTATTACGGCCTTAAGTCAACTAAATCCCACATTTGTTAGTTAATGAACGTATATTTGACCTTTCGTCAAGTAGTATTGATAGGTATTGTAAAGCCTAATGAGCTCGAGTCTCTTGAGTAAGTTTTGTGTATTCCAAAATATTGGCTTGTCGAGGTTGTTGAGGAAGCTCACCTTTTTTGTAGTCGACGGTCGTACCTCAGTGAATAATTACAAATTTATCTTCTAAACTAAATAACTTGTAATAACAAGAAAAAAAAGATCAATGTTTGATCACAAATTATATTAATAAATATAAATTCCTAATTACAAATAATAAAAATATAATTGTTTACAGTAAAACTGAGAAAAATATAAAAGGGAAAATCAACCAAAATTCTAGTGCCAACAGGAACACTTACTCTGTGTGTGTTAAGTACTACTAAATAAAAATCCAAAAACATAAGCTCATGACACTTTATACAAAATTTAAAAATTACATGGGCAACGTCTTTTTCACACCATTTCTTCAACAAGAATGAGCCGGTCAGCCCTATCTCTTTACGAAATTAACGTTATAAGGTACAGTACATACCTAGGTATCGGACCTGAAATGGCTCGCGAAGATGATCGTAACTAAGAGGAAGAAATCCTAATCGCGCATATCTCGGGCTAAAGCGGCATATAGGGCATAGAACCAACTCTCAGTGGGTATGGTAGAAAGCCCTACTGATCCTACTTACTGTTAAAGGTATTAGTAATGCTCTACCGCGGTGTGAGGGGTGTATCAAGACACAGATCGTCGTCATCAATACGGCTTCAGGGAGGTGAAAAACATATAATAGACTTCTCTTTTATCAACATAGCTTCCAAAACTGACGATAATGCAGAAGCATGCAAAAAAAGTTTCAAAAAGTCTGAGAGGTTGGAATTTTGACCAAAGTTTGTCACATTACGGAATCCTGATACTCGTGGATATAATGGCTGGATTGGAGTCAAGCAGTTTGTCCAAGATATTTTCCTTTTTTTAGCTATCAAGTTGGTCACGACTTTGTTCTAAAGCTTTTTCTATGATTCTGGTGTGTATCTCTCAAGCCTGGGCTTTTCCCTTGTCATAAGCTGCCGCCATAGACTACATAGCCCTTCAGGTACGTTAATGGAATTCTCAATATTACTCCATCACCCTTTTTAACATAGAAATAACTACCCATAAACTAATCAAGTTTAAGATAAATATTAGAATTGTGTGGTGATTAGTGACCTTTAATCAATAATGGCACCCTCAACCCGAAGCCCAAGAATGACAGAATTACACAGACAAACACTTTGAGTGAGTAGAAATACTTTGATCGAATAGAATAAAATAATATTTTGCATTGTATAAATTCACTTTTTTACACTCTTACATTAAATACGTGTTTACACTCTTACATGTTAAATGTAAACAATGTTTGTAAATCCCAGGCCCTGATGATGATCTCAATATAGATCGAAACGTTGGGACGATAAAGAAAATGTTTTTCTGAAATCTACTTCACACCCGACCACATCTCACGATTCGTGAATAATTAACATTAGAATAGAAGTGACCTCTTTACGATCTGAGCACCGTGACCAGTATTTACACTTTATTAAACTTAAGGCATTCTGCCAGTGTCTCTTCTTCTTCATGGAAAGTTTTGCACAGGCCATTTTCTGCCACTTCCAGTCTATGTAGTGTCCAGTTAGCAGTTGAAATATTATGCTATTCCTAATGCAACCTAGACCAGACCGCATCTCACAATATCTGAATAACTAGATGCAGAAGTTCTGCCGCTAGTTTGTTTGATAATCCATTGGTCTTTTTTCGCATGCCCTTCTTCTGGGCTGCATTACCATTAAACTTAAGCTTAATGTTACAACTAAGTCATAAGCTTGGCGCTGTAGCAATAATGAAGATTGACAATAGTTGTACTTAGGCTGACTCTTTTCTAGTATAATCTAATCTAATGTATGTACTTTATACTCTGATATCTATATTTTTTGGTAATCTGTAAAGATGCTGTGTATATTGGAAGAAGTTTATTTTTTATAGGTAATTAATTGTGTAACTAATTAATAGTTAATTTTGTAATGATTATTATATTGAACAATTATAATGAAGATGAAAGAAACAACAGTTTCATGTATTTTGGACGCCGGACTATCACCATCAAAGGAAAGCTCAAGAAATGCTAATTTTTGAAGCCAGAAGGTAGTAGTTGCCACAGGAAAGAAAGACTCAATACAGCTCTCTTGGGAAGTTGGAAAAAGTGGGTGGTACCATCAGTGGTTCATGATACTCTACAGTCAATTCAATATCAGTTTATTTATTGAATCGGCGATTAACTATTTATGCATATCCGCCTTTGTTAAGTTTCTTATTTCCATAGGTAATTGTTGCCCCATTTAAAAAACTGTATTGAACCGCCGTATTTCTTTGTTGGTGAATTGTTCCCGTTTAAACCGTGGCGAAGAGGGTTTTCTCGTGAAATCCTTCGCTATCGGCGATCGCCGGCTCCCAGTTTGAGAAAGTGCCGGGCCGCCTCGTTAATAACACGCAGGAGAGACTTAAAATGATTTTCCTGCTGCCCTAGACCGCCACCGTCTCGGCCTTTTATACGCTCCCGATGAATAATCATCGAAGAGCTTTAGCAGTTGACGATTCTCGCCTTGTTCGATGTTTTATCACAGTATTTATGTCGAAACTATCCCTTTTCTTTCTCCGGTTTACGTTATTTATTGTACATACTGAGCTCAAACAGTCTGTTTCACATTCGCTTTAAGAAAGCTCATTTTTGACGTGAAGGTGTTTGATTAATGCCCCTATAATATGATATTATTATAAAAGGTTAATCATAAATTTTAATCCATTTATGTTTAGTGGTGTAATTGACGAAATTAATTATTTCAATTAATTATTCCTTTTTTATGTAAGATCTTGGTTGAGAAGAAAAAGTTAGATACTTTTTATAAAAGATGGTTCCTACTCACATTATGTTGTTTTGCTACAATTCGGATTTTGAGCTCTTTAGCTCATCGTCAGGTTGAAGGGTTTCCAACGCGACGTTCCAATGAAGAGCTGGGTTTTAATGGCGCTCAATGTGAACGTGCGAAAAGCGAGAATTTTTACACAAATAACAATTGTAATAGTAAATACTGTAAGAAATTAATTGTAAATTAGTGATTAAACGTAAAAATATTCAAAAAATAATTACAATAAAACCTTAATATTATTAAATTATTATAAAAATAATAACAATTAGAATAATTAGTTTAATTATTTGGATGCTTAATATTATTTATGTACATATTTAAAATGGGAAGTAAATTAAAATATGTTATGTTTTTATTTTTTTTTAATGGCCTCATGAACTAAGCATATCTAGCCAGACTGCTGTATATATTTATTCCGTTATTCGTATTTTGGGGGAAGGGTATCGTGAAAAAAGGGCCAGAGGCGACGGCGGGAATCGAACCCGTGACCGCGGGGTCTAGTAGCCGAGTCTCTCACGCTAACCACTCGGCTACCGCCTATGGTTTTAATAGTTTCTAATTATTATTTATAGTTAGCAGGAGTTAATGGAAGTTTTACATACGGTCTATGAGCCAAATGAAACCAGTAGCCTTTTGAGACCATGGGCGGGAAGAATCCGCTGTAATCATAGTTTCTGTAGTTGTGGGTTTCTATATACATCTGTTTCTATTAGGTTGTTTATTATGGACAATATTAAAACCCTTATGGAAAAAGTTAGTGTCCCAGCCTAGACCTTACATACATAAATTAATTGAGCTAATAAAAAATCATTAAGGATTATAGGATAGGATTGATAGCTTTTTAGTCCCTAAACCCCCTGAAAAACCAACTGACTGCTCCCGGCGTGGGTTAAGCGAGCATCACACTTACTCTATGCAACGCTACCCGACACAAATCCAATGTCCAATTTTCCATAAGATTGAATTATTGTGCACATCTGCTCGATTCTATGAAACGCTACCCTACACTAAGCTACGCGGTCGAAGACAAAAGAACCGGACACTCAGATTTCTATTCGGACTACATGTATTATTGTCTTTACATAAACTTATTTTAATATAAGCCAAATAAAGGGAGAAAATAGATCAAACCATCGGAGTACATTTATTCATAGAATGAAATTAAGTAACAATTTTTATTTGGTTTTGTTCATTACATTTAACTAAAATTTATTACTCGGTTTTGTTTATAAAATTTAACTAGCAATTTATATATCATTTTCGTTGAGTACTGTCAGAACGTGACATTTATATTTTGTGTAGTATATTTCAAACTATGCATACTATGTAATTTTGTAGTTACATCAATTGCAACATGCTCATTTTAATGTTCTAAACTAAACGAGATTAAAAATTCATAAGTTATATATATATGTGTGTGTTAATTATTATGATTTAGCAGAAAATTTATCGAAACACCGGAATAGCTTCATTTAAACAAAATTACCTAACAATTTATTTTATGGTTTTGTCTAAAATACTGCATTAAGAACAAAAGATTCGTTGCGATTGTGATAGTGATTTATAATACGCGCAGTGTGACTACGTGGCTTACGCTAACACCCTATCACAAAACGAGACAAGGCGTGGGGCATCGGGTGCGTAGCGTTGCATCGGGCAAGTGGGCCCCGCTTTATTCTCCAAACCTGCCCGTAATTTATTGAAAAACTAGAATTGAGGGTGGACTGTGTGAACATACAAGTATGCCAACCAGGTAGGCGGATCACGAATTTGGATTAAACTGTATTTAGTTGTTGTACTACGCTACACTTCAAAATATCGGACACCTATCCGCCACTTGTGAAAAGCCTAGTTTTGTTAAATAAAATATTTTTTTTAACGAAATTTTCACTTTTTTAAATATTTTTATTTCTCCTTTGTATTTGCTAAAATCAACAACTTTTTTAAAAATGTACATTGCAATAAAAATATAGTGAAATGTATGTAGAATTAAGAAATGTAAAAATTCAATATTTTTCAACCAACTAAGTCATAATTTGTTTTCTTGAAACTAATATGAAATTTCGTTTTCGCACCTCTTAGGAAACTCCAAATGTAAATTGTTCGAATTTAAATTTATCGGTTTTTTTGACCGCTACAGTTTTTCCAATTTCTGAGAAGTCCTTATCGAAATATCCGATTGATACGGCTAAAATTATTTGAGAAACGGCTTGAAACATACCATTTGAAAGAAGAGAACGTAGCTTTTTAACAACGTATGTACCTTTTTTATTTAAATTTTTTAAATTAAAACTGGTATTATTAGACGAACTATTAATTTTACAACAATATTATGGAATAAATAAATGTTTACATTCTTATAAACCCATTTGTACAATAAGATTTACATTTCACTGTTCACTATTCATTTTTACTAACTACACAAGTTCATATGGCTTTGTTCTTTTTAATCTAGAAAAAATGTTTCGATTATGTAAGAGTTTGGTTGCTTCCACATTCTCCAGCTGGCTAAGGCGAGCCTGGTGTTTGGCAGCAGATCTTTGTATTATCGCCGTGACTTTAGAGATCCTAAGCTGTAAGAAGTAAGAATTGGCCATGTTTCATGAGATTTTATTTTGGAGTGTTAGCATGGTTTTGATATTGCTGTGTATTGTACAACCCCATAGTTGAATACCATATGTACACATAAATTTTATGACTTGTTTATATAATAATATTTCATTTTGTATAGCAAGATTGGAGCTACGTCCTATCAACCAGTATAATTGTCTATACCTTACACTTATTATTGTCCTTTTTCCCTTCACGTGTTCTTTCCATCTTAGCTTGGCATCTAAGGTCATTCCCAGATATTTAGCTGTATGGCTGTATGGTATAGTACTATTGTGAGCGACGGAACTCTTCATGTATTGTAAAGATTAAATGAACCGATTTATGCTGATTTAGCTTGAATTTCCACTTTTTTGTCCATTCGTTTATCTTATTACATGCATTTTGGAGGATTTTGGTTGAATGGGTGTAGTAAGTCCTAGTTATATCACCGGTGTGTCATCTGCAATCGTTGCAATTTTTACTCCATCTATTTTCGGAAAATCACTGGTGTAAGTGAAAATAGGTAAATTTTTGGATATAAGGAATTGGGAGGTCTTTGAGGAGGGTAGCGTTTGAGACATAATAAAGGAGCATTTACAATGGATCTGAGGACTTTCGATTGAAAGTATTGGAGGTGTTGGATTTAGCGGTTCCCCACAGTTCTATTCCGTACGTCCAAATCGGTTATAGTAGTTTTGTAAATTGTACGTTTACACTGTCGTCGTATAAGTCTGTGCAGTAGGCCATTTAGCGTCCGTTTAAGTTTTTGATCCATATTGTTAAGAATATTTTTGTCTGCATGGTCTCTTGATTGTTGCCATCTTCTTTTAGCCTTTTTTTCTGATTTATTAGTTATTTAATTTCCGTGGGGTAGTTGATATCAATTGTTTTATCTATCGTCTGTCCAGTATTACACCGTTCTAAAGTCTGACTGATTGCGGTGAACACCCCAGCTTCATTATCTAATTGTTCTTCCGATTTTAGAGGAACATAAAGGTCTGTTTTTGCATCCACGCCTAAGGCAAAACTACACCAGTCAGTATTTGAATTAAGTATGTTGGTTTACATTATTTTTTTATACTTTCACTTTGCGTCAGTATAACTGCTGAGTGATCAGATCGAAGTTTTCTGTTACCTTAATGAAGTTAGGAGAAACCTTTTGGTAATATTTGGTTTATTGTAACATCTTAATATTTGGTGGTTTAAGAGATCAGATATTTTGTTGCAGTCTGTTGGCCTTTAGGTTGGTTTGCCTGTATAATGTTAGACGCACTCTCTTGTGGCTTTCCTCAGTCGGAAGCGGTGTTTGGTGTACGTCAGTGTGGATCCTCAGTCGACATGTTTAGAATTTATATCACCGCCTACTATGAACCTTTCGCCCTGGTCCTCTAGGAGTGTCGAGTAATCTGAACAATTTAGATTGTGTTTGGAGGGCAATATACAGCACCAATAGCTATTTTCTGTTTGACAGTGATAAGCACGACCACGGTGAGCGAGATCTCATCAGTTTGATGAGAACGATCTTCGAAGTGTCGTATGTTGTCCTTTGTGATATAAGCGCTACCACCTTTAGGGTTGTTATTAGGATGAATGGTGTCATATATTATGCAGCCATTTAATTTTAACTATGAGTGTTTTGTAAGGTGGGTTTCAATTACTAAGCAATATCAATTATCGGCGTATTAGAAACATTTCTAGTTCTTGTTTTTTCCCTAGTTTGCCTTTGCGTTCCAAATTGCTATTTTAAGATCTTCTCGGCGTTGGTTATGTTGGCCATCATTTCCGCCATATGCCGCTGATTGTATGGTGATATTGTTTGTTCTGGGATGTCTCTGCGGGCTACTTCAGCTTAGTAGTACTTGTAGGTTGCTCCTTTTTTTAATTGAGCTGGGCCGAGGAGCCCTTTCTACTTGAGAATCACTTGTACTAGTTGATTTTTCGTGGTTTTACCTTTTTTGTAATTCAGTTGCAATCGTGTATCTTCCGTAATCTGTGGGATGGTCACCTGCACAGCGATGGAACTTTGGACCTCTGCGGTTGCGAACCCTCGTTTTAAAAAAAATTGAACAATGGTTTTGAGAAAAATGATGTGAGAGCTTGCACTAAGTACATATGTTAAGTGTAATATATGTAAAGGTTTTATAAATCTAGAACCACGACTATGAGGTCAAATTGGACCATTTTCTGACCTGCTTTGCTTACAGATATATAACTCTTTGCAAATCATACCAACCTAGAATATTCTGCATTGTATTTTTAGGGCAGTTTTGTGTTTCTGTTAACCATCGATGAAATTTAATACAAGAAAAATCATATTTGTTAGTATGTAAATAACATTTACGGTCATTTTTCTTTGCATTTATAATTTTTATTTATATTTCAATTTTTTTAATATTAGACCATGCTGATTGACCCCTTGTTACATATAAATAAGGAGAAAAGGATGTTTCTTTTGCTATATGAAGTCTTGAATTTGGCATATTTAACCCTCTTACGATGTAATAATGCGGCAATATATCGCTGTTTATTACTATCGGATCGACCCAGTGTATTCTTTTGTGCAGTGTATATAGTTAATCGATTCAGTAACCATCGCAGGAAAATTGATCCTATGTTTGTTAATCAACTTTTTTTCGAGTGATATTTTAGAAGTAACGACCAAGTCGGCCAGTATTAAAAGAACGTAATCCTCGTAGATAAGGTAGAAGATCGTCGGAACATGTTAAATTTGTGAATCAAATATGTCCGAATTTAATTTGCCTACTACTTCTGGAGTGGACGGACGATTAACGACTCTCTGTCAGATGTCGAGGAGTGCTTTCACTCCCATTTACACGTGGTGAAGTCGCTAATATGGTTCTGTTATGGTCTGAGAGCGAGGACGTGGCATTTAGCCCTGATGGCGCTCTTTTACGAGAGCCCTATCTTTATATACGTCCGACAACAATACGCAGTTCCGCTATCGGCGCGGCGCGGCCCGGCGGCTTTTCGCTTTTTGGCCCATATTTCGCGCCCCACCCTCTATTGAAGGCGATAACAAGTCGGCGTCGGCCTTATCTACCTGACTTTCTTCCGACACAAGCTCGATATTGATAAATAATTAAATCCGGCTGTCCTGTGCAAAATTGAGTGAAACGAACTCGATTAATCGCCCGTGGCCCTTTTGGTCCGACGTCCTGCTGGCATCACGACGTCGACTGAATAAAGTTTACCAACACCGGGAGATTTCTCCCTTGTCAAATTATCCTTCGATCAATCACCTGAAACGAGCCAATAATCGCATCGGGCATTGAGAGATGGTTCTCCTTTTGATAAATAATTTAATAGCCAGCAATGGAAAAGCGGTTTTCCCTGGGCGGTTTCATAACGAAGATACCCCGTTTTTTTCGGGTAATGAAAACCCGGATAACAGAATGAGTAGGTTGCGGGGCGTAAATTACAGATTAAATCTACTCCACGGGCCAGGAATATGTAAAATGGCTAATTGCCGCAGATTATTGAGCCGGGTGTAAAAGAAGAAAAAAATATATCGTGGATATCACAACAATGAACAACGAACTTCGTCCGTTTCGCCTTCTACGGGAGATGAAGTTATAATTTCTTGCCTTTTGACCCTTTTTGAGGCCTCCCCAATTCCGTCTTCAGCATTCCAACGCGATGGGTTGACATTAAGGCGGAACAAGGTTTAGCACACATTTATTTTAGCGAGTAATTATTTAAAATTTCATTTCCTAATGCCACAACAACATCTAAATTGTACCAACCTTGGTAATCTTGAACAGGAAAAGATTGGTTCATTCAAACTGGCATTTCAAGCAAGGATTTTCAACTCTGTCCTCTTATGTTAGAACAAAGAACATAATTTAAAATTTTTTGTGTTTTGTGACCATTAGTTAACGATTATTGAGAGATTGTAAAATGGGAACTGATGTGGAGTATGTTTATTAAAACATTTTCTTTATCGTGCCAATGTTTCGATCTTTATTGATATTATCTGCCTTGTGTTTAATCCAAAATTTCTTAGCATTGTGTAAATCCATTTTATTTATTTATTTGTTTGTTTTTAATCTAAAATTTCTAGCGTTGTATAAATTCCTGTTCTCACATCCTGCATGTATTTGTAAAATTTAAATAATGTTTATTTTGGTCCAGACCCTGATCTCAATAAAAATCGAAAGGTTTGCAAGATAAAGAAAATGTTTTTCTAACACCTACATCATAACAGATTTCTAACACCTAGATCATAACCTTATGATCTCCGAATAATCATTAATAATAATTTTTATCTAGGACGTTATTTTTATTATAATTAACTTATTAAAATCCCATGAATCGTATTCGCCGATATTTATGTCCAACATAAATTTTTCCTTATATTAAAGGTTAGTTGAAATGATATTTCCATATATAAAATACATTGGTTACAATTCATTTATCATTACAGTTATTTTAGTTTCAATTTTTGAACTCTTTGATTGAACATTACAGCAAAATGCCAATTAATACAGAAACACGACAATAATAAAAGTAATCACACTTATTGAACTCGCCAAGCAAATACAAACCAACACTTTTAATATATTTACATGGCATTACCATTGGTTTTATTCATCATAAAAGTACGAAAACTTTAGTCATGACATACAGAATTGAATCTGTTAAACAAGACCAAATATCGATTTCTCTCCAGCTCTGCCCAAGAATCCCCTCCGTTCCAGAATAATTTAAAATTGCGGAAATGGCCAATTATCAATTACATGCATTGACCCAAATGAAAGCAATGTTAAGTGCGAATATGCGTATTTTTATTTTAGTTATAGAATGGGCAGGTCTCGTTCATTGTAAATTGACATCATAACGCATTATGATCTATTGATTGAGTTATACAAGCTTCTGCATATATATATATATATATATATATATATATATATATACATATATATAAAATGTCAAACTTATGACGTCACGGTACAACCACCCACTTCGATTTTTGGTGCGGGGTCAGACACGGTTCAACTGCCAAAGTGCTGTCAACATCTAGGTCATTTCAGCCCTAACGCATGTGGTTTGTTCTTAGATAAATGCTTTCCGATTTTCACTATTCATTCATTAGCTTTGTCAGTAGTCGATACTCCACTATATCACTACACACTCACTTATATATACATTCACTCTTATCACTAAAGGAAACACAAAACAATATATCTACCAAATATATGTACAATGAAACACCAAACTTGCTCAAGCACAATGCTCATATCTGGTGCCATTCCTACTCACTCTCTATATGTATTACGGAATGACACCTTCAATTAAATGGCCACATCGAGCAACCTACAACTGCATTCCGGACATACGCGAGTTTTGGCTTCGATCAAATCCTCCAAAGGTCAGAGCTTTTCTGCCGATCGGACCCAACGACGCTGCCATTTCCTTTTAGGCATGCTTATTACTGTATTTTTGGATTTAGAGGGTCGTATCGCGATGGTCGGGTCATCCCGCCTCATAGCTACCTTTGGTACCTTTTCCGCACTATTGGTACCTTCCACAATCTATGTAGCTGAGAATCCGGACAATCGATCGAGACTTGTAGTTATCCCTCTTATAAGATAAAAGTGCACTGTAATACCATTATGCTTGAAAATATGTGTTTAAGTAATGCAACAAGTTTAACTTCGTAAATTATTTATTTATAGTTTCAAAATCATTTTTTCTTCGACAGTTCGCCAAAAGACTGGGTGTTTAATTTTCAATTTGTCCTATCTATGATTTTTATTTAAATACAAAATTGCAATCTGTGGTGTTTAGTGACTGTTGGTTGATGATATTTGGAGGTCTTGAGACGCGGTCGTGAATCCACTTTCGACACGACATACAAGTAAACATCTTCTCGGAAAACAAACACTTTGAGCCCAGAAGATGATATCAATAAACAGCGAAACGTGGCATTATAAAGAAACTATTTCTCTAAAACTACGTCACACCGTCACACCAGACGGCATCTCACCTCCAAATAATCCCAAAATTATAATATTCAACCGCGAGGGATATTGAGTTCTATGTGGTGTCTGGAGAGGAAGAATAAGTTATTAGCGGGAATTGAGTAGGTTCAATCACGACGCCTTTAAGAATATCATGTACTTTTCAGTGAGTGAATCTGACTAGACTGCTGTTTGTATCGGGTGTAGTTTTCACGTTCAATTAAAGGAATTGAATGTAATTTATTAGTGTGAAATGGAGGGGGTTGTTAAACCCGGCCCGTGGAATAATAAGTACTCTGGGAGAGGAGTGTATGTGACAAGAGTTCTATATGGTGATGTGTTGATGATATAATAATGAAGTTTTTTATTAACAATGCAAGTACATTCCTTTCTTTATTACATCTGGTAGACAAGTTCATAGCCATTGATACGTCTGAAGTATTGACGGTATATATTATGTTGTACATAAATTTTGTAGTCGACAAAGAAATTTTAGGATATCGACTTTGTTTTCCTATAAAATTAGACAGTCAGTACCTGATCTAGACGCTCAAATGGCTGCAGTTGAAAAATGAGGCATGAAATGCCAGAAAATAGAAAACACGCAGAGGGCCGGCGATCATCTCACCTGTTTTTCGATCCATAAACTTCTGTAGACTATATAACGTGTTGTATAGAATATTGAAAACTTGTAGTAATCATTTATTAACGCAGACTACCGACTAACAATAAGACATGCAAGGAGTTCAATAGTGTAAGGATTTTGGGGGGAGCAAAGGAAATTGTATGGGTATGTGCTTCTGTGAAGAATTGGGAAACCTGTCCAACTACTAACTAATGTAGATGTGTCTTTTGATATTCGATGGTATGCAGAGGCATTTTGGTAAAAACTAAGTTTTAGTTTTCGGCTTCTATGCCGCTATAAATTTACGTTCGGTAATTTAAAAAGGGTCCCGTGCCAAGACTTAAGTTGAAATCATAGGAAATTACGTGTCTGTATGAGATGGGAAGGGAATACATTTTTAATGCGAAAAATACTCCGAGTGGCGGCTGGAGGGCCGGCGAGAATCGCCTCGGGGACGGATTTACATAAACATCCTCCTTTTCCCGAAAAACTAGGGATTTTATACTTTGAGTTACAAAGAGCGCTCGTCAAAATTCATTAGAATAAGGATCCGCTCCTCCACCAGCAGCATATACGTACCGAAAAAGGGCCGGGGAATATTTCACTTTGGCGTTTTGAAATAGGAAAAAGCCTCGGAATTAAAGACGTTCTGTCACAAAAAAAAAGGCCTCATCCCTTGTATAATGGTAAAAATTAATTCATTATTTTACTTCCCACTCTATTCACAGGTGTTTCCTGACGTTAGAAAATTGAATTTTTTCTTCCAGCTTCGACGGCCGGCGTCCATCTTAATTATTCAATCTTCCTGTGAACGTTTTTAATAATTTTTTCCATTTTAAAGATTTACTCAAAATAATTTGAAAAATGAAATGGTTTCTATAAAATATATCCAGCCACTCCTGAAACTAAAAAGATTTCGAGTCGCCTCATCAATCGCGTATGAAGCTTATAATACAAACATTACTAAATTTTTTTTCTTTCTTTTTACAAAAGCTTTACTTTGTAAGGAAGTAGAATCATTTTGACCCCTCCTTTCATTAACTTATTTATTAGTTAACTAATTAGGTCATAAAGCCAAGTTTCGTTTTTTAGCCACCTACCTCACTGACTAGCACTTACTTAGTCATGGAAGGGTGGGGGAATACCCCATTCTTTGGTTTAGCTAAAGCATTTGCTGCCTTGGATCACGATGGCCTCCTTGAGAAGTTGGAATTCAAGGTAATGTGTATGACTGATTCAAATCGTATTTCTTATAGTTCGCAATTTGTCCGAATCGCAGATGCATTGAGTGATTTCAACTCTTTTGGTACGATTGAATTCCTCAGGGCTCTTTGTTACTACCATTTTTATTTTTTATTTGTATAAACGACCTCCTAGCGGACGTTAGAAAGGCACAATGACAGCGTTTGCTGGTGATATTTCTAGGAAACACCCTGGCAATAATTGTGTAATCATAATTTATTTGTTTCAGCCTTGCTCAAACCATAACACCATCACCTCCAGAGTAAAAATATTGCTGGAATATATCGCTCTCCTGTTCTCCAAACCCCCTCTCGGCCAAAAAAGACATCAAACAAAACTTCGTCTCATCTGAAAATTGGTCAAGCTGACTATGAAAAATAGTGAATCTGAAAATAATATTTCAGTTCATTCTTGCTCAGACCAGTTGATATGATATCTTGCGAATCCTAACAGAGTTGTTCTGTGCCTTTTCAAAATTTCTGGACCAGTGGCAGGCCTTCTTGCACGTAAGCCAGCTTCTGAAAGTCTTCAACTTACAGTGCGTAAACTGACATTTCTAATTTGTGGAAGTTGTGTGATCCCAACAGCGGTAGAATGTCGATTATAGAGTACGTCCGAAACAGTAAAACCATCTCTGTGATGGGACAAGATGGCGACCTGATTGCGTTTGTAGATCTTTCGGACAGTTGGGTATTATAAGCACCCCGGCCACATATGCTTGACTTCTTTCGTCTTCCAACAATGTAACCCAATCTGACAGTTAGTTGAACTATCGTCCAAACAACTTTGAGAGATTTAAGACTGTTACAAACTAAAAAAATTAAAGCACCGGAACATTAGAAAGAGGCTTTACAAAAACGCTGCTCTAACAGAGAATGACACAATTTCATGATTGTTTTCAACTATTAGCTCGAACATATTTCTGACCCACAAGGTCACTATTAAAACTTTCTCCTCGATTTGTAACCCCAAGTAACAATTTGCTTGATGAACCTTGAAGTGTGTAAGTGAAGAGGATAGTAGTATACGTTCTGCTACCAAAATTTTTGTTGGATAGGTTTGTTAAGTTATTAGATTATTATTATTTTTACATTCAGCAATTGTATGACTACTTTATCTTGCAGTTGGTCTGGAGTTTTTAATTTTAAAAAAATAACAAAAAATACAAACCAAATAGTAACTAAACAATTGGTTTATTATTTTGGAGAAAAAGAAATATACATGAACAATATAATTCCTTATTAGAATTAAATATAAATAAATTTTAAAAAAAAATTCCTTTTTATAACCTTCTATGTTTTAGTAAATTTGAAATTAAAGATTTCCCTTTTTTTCAATAAACCTTTTGATTAAGAAATAAAAAATTATCTTACTTACGAACAAAAAATATAATTATAAATCAAAATTAATTTTCTCGATCAATGAAGAAAAAAATCGTTTTCTCCCGAACTAGTACTTCGAGAGAATGTCTCCTTATTATTTTGCCGATGTTCACGGTACCGCATTCAGCGTAGGAGACTCCCTTCCTCTTCTGTTTTCTGTTTGATCCTGCCGGTCCAGAAGGGCAGCGCCGACCGACCTGGTTGATACGTAACAATATTTCCACCCCCGGGGAAAACTGGTGCGTGAGGTCATGACTTCCAATGCGATCAGATGAAACGTTGAAGTATCCGCGCCTGATGGTTGATGTTGATGGGTTTGAAGTTTGAGACGTGTAGGTTGCAGGAGGCTCTTCTTCTTCAAGGGATCCCTTCCTGATTGTACCAGCGTCAGATGAGATGAAAGTTTTAGAACCTGCCATAAGGAGAGCTCGCACGATACTAAATTTAATTAGATCGATACTCAATTCGGAATCTTTTGTTTGTTTACACTTGTGAAATACGTATTAGTGTACTACTAAGTACTATTTACAAGTACAATTTTTTATTATTATTCTTGTAATTTCAATTAACTTGATTTTTTATTTACAAATTGCTTGTTTATTATTGTTTATTTTATTTATTGCTATCTGTACATGATATACATTGAGCAAATAGTTAAATTTGATAGATCTGCCAGACCAGGAGACAGTGGGGAGAGAAACCAACTTTGTTTAATTGGGGGTGGGGGGTAGAAGTTATTTCGGTGGGTTAGATTGTTAGATGGTCACGAGGCCATCGACGTTTTAAACGGCGTGGAGGATTGTAAGGGTGAGATGTTGAGGAAAGAGTTAGGGCTAGTGGGTTAGGATGGAGGGCGAGTTTAGAGTGAAAAGTGAAGAAGCGTGTTTGGATAAGATCTTTTACGAAAGGGATTTTAAGATCTTTATGGATCGTTTCATTTCTGACGTAGAAGGGAGCATTGAGGATACGGCGAAGAACTTTTGATTGAAAGGACTGAATTCGTTGAATATTCGATGATTTAGCTGAGCCCCACAGCTCGACTCCATAGGTCCAAATAGGTGTGATGAGTGTTTTGTAAATGGTTAGTTTGTTATGTATGCTTAGTTTTGATTTTGATCCAAGAAGGTGTCTGAGTAGTCCATATCTTTTGTTAAGTTCTTGCCGTTTTAATCGTGTATGTGGGTTCCAAGTAAGTCTACTAAGTAAAACCCAAGGTAGCGGACTTGGTTCGATGGTGGTATTATTTTGTTGTAAATGTGTACTGGTGGACAGGTTTGTCATTTGAGTGTAAATGTAACGTGTTGGCTTTTTTGTTCGTTTAACCTGATCCGCCATAGATTGCACCAGTTGGTAATAAGGTTCAGGTGTTGTTGGAGTGCTTCTGTTGCTAGGATAGGATTGGAGTGTGTTGATAAGATTGCGGTGTCGTCCGCGTAGGTTGTGATTTGTGTGTTTGGATGAGTGTGTATGTCAGCAGTATAGATGGTGTAGAGTATTGGGCCTAGGATACTACCTTGTGGAACGCCAGCTTTGATTGGTGTGATAGGTGAAAACTCGGTGCCGATTCTAACTTTAAACCAACGATCTGGGAGGAAGGACTTCAAGATTAGTAAGAATGAGGGAGGATACATTTTAACTTATAGAGGAGGCCGGGTTGCCATACGCGGTCAAATGCTTCCGTAACATCCAAAAATACGGCTGAGCAGTATTGTTTGTTTTCTAGAGCCGAGGAAATCGTGTCGACTACTCTGAAGCACTGCTGAACAGTGGAATGGAGAGGTCGAAACCCAAATTGATGGTTAGGAATTACGTTTTTAGCGTCAAATATAGGAATTAGTCTTTTAAGGAGGATACGTTCAAAGATTTTGGATAAAATAGGAAGGAGGCTTATTGGTCTATAAGAGGATGGGGCACTGGGGGATTTGTGTGGTTTTGGAATTGGAGTTATTAAAGATAGTTTCCACTGGATAGGGAAATAAGTTGTGCGAAATATTGCATTATAAATAGAGGTAATGTACACTATTGCTTTTTTGGGTAGGTTTTGGAGGATTTTAGGGGTAATTAGATCATGGCCTGGGGATTTTCTTTCGGGAAGGTGGAGAATCTGGTACATGACATCTGCGGGGTGGATGGGCTTAGGAGGTGAAGCGAGAGGGAGAGGAGAGTGAAGGTATTCATTGATATAATTTGATTGTGAAGTGACATTCATATCGGGATGGGGAATAAAAACTGTGGAAAAGTGATCGGAAAGTAGCTGACACTTTTCTGCGTTTGTCCTGGCCCAGGTTCCGTTTGGATTTCTAATTGGGGAAGGCACTCGGTAGTGTTTTGTAACCTTCCTGGTGGCTAGCCAAAGGGAGTTGTCTTCTGTGGATAAGGATTCAAGGTATGACTGGAACTGGGATGAACGGTATTTGGATAATTCGAGTTTCAAAACATAAGTGAGACGGTTAAATGTTACTTTATCAAAGTTGCTCTTCGTTTGGAGGTTATAAGTTTACGGATATATTCGGGAAGATGGGAATTTGGGAACGACTTTTGATGGCGTGGAGGGGAGGAAGATAACTGAGCGGCGTGTTGGATTTTACTTGTGAGAATACTGACAGCTTGTTCTATTTGATTACCAGTTGTAAGAGGAATGTTTAGGTTTAAGGAATTATTGAGGATGTGTTGAAATAGTTCCCAGTTGACGGGGTTGTTGGTTAAAGAAGGTCTGGAAGGTGTGTGAATGGGAGTTGTGTCGAGAGTGAGAAGCACAGGAGAGTGGTCTGAGGACAGTTCGTTTAAAGAACGGACGGAGGGAAAGAAGGAACCTGTTCCAGATGTAACGAAAATATCTAACAAGTCGGGACTGCGGTTTTGATCAGAGGGCCAGTAGGTGGGTTGATCCGGAAATAGGTAAGCGTAATTGAGAGGGGCGAGAACGTTGTGTAGGAGTCGACCACGTGAATTTGTGGTTCTGCTACCCCACGCTGGATGTTTGGCGTTAAAGTCGCCCCCCGCGATAAAACGAGAACCTAATTGTCGCAAAATAGAATTAAATTGGTGGTAATATATGGTGATTGAGGGAGTACAGTACAGTGCTGACAAAATAATCGGGAACTGAGGAAGGGAAATAGAAATCGAGGTATGTTGATAGGAGTCGGTGCTTTCAGAGAGATGAAGGTGATGGGAAATAGTGTTTCTGATTAGGATTGCCGTGCCACCTTGGGCTCTTTGTCCTGGGTGAGAAGTTTTGTAAGTTGTGTATCCATTTATGTGAAAGTATTGTGTTTCTGTCAGGTGTGTTTCTGTTAGTAGTAATACGTCAATATCTCTGTCGTTTATTAATGTTTCTAGTTCAAATTTGTGTCTTAGTAATCCATTTGAATTCCAGAGAAGAACTGTGAGGGTCCTCGGAGGGATCATCGGGAAAGTTTAGGAAGTAATTCGGATACGAGGGTTGTAAGAAGGGATATGAGTGGGGTAATTAAGGATTTAAAATCGTTTAAGAAGGAAGTGAGGTGGGTCGTGATGTTGTCAGTGGAAGTTGGGGTAGGAGTGGGGGTAGGAATGGTTGGTCTGACAGATCTACCTGCCACTTTGGCGTAGCTGAGCTGCTGATTGGTTGCCCAATGTGGTTCGCTGATAACTGGTGGTCTTCCTGTCGAAGGCTGTAGTTGAGGTCTGGTGGCATCCGCTGTTGGTGCATTGCTTGGTTCGGTTGTCATTTTCCTAGATACTGCCTGCGGAGTTCTGGTTGGTGGAGCAGGAACGGCTGAGTGATCTTTGTTCTGCCTATGCATTTGTATATACTGCAATTCCTTGTGAGTGGCACATCCTCGGTAGTTGGCGGGGTGTGCACCGTCACATAAAGCACAAGTGGCGGGTAAAGTCGGTGGTTTGACGCAGTCGGAAGAAAGGTGAGGTCCTGCACACTTGACGCATTTAGGATTGTGGTAGCAATATGCCCTGGTATGGCCATATTTTTGACATTTAGTGCATTGTGGGATGTTGTTTCTTTGCCTGGGTTCTTCTACAGTTATTTTAGTGTAAATTAGATATTGTAGTTTGAAAATATCCGTGTTATTTTTATTCTGTACTAAATCTACGAAGAATAGAGGTAAGGCAGTCCGAGTGATGGGGTGCTGTACTTGGTGTACCCTTTTGACACCAAATCCTTGTTTCGAAATTTCGGATTTTATTTCGTCGGTTGGCGTTGTGGGATGTAATCCCCGTATGACGATTCTGAAGCATTTATCTTCTTTTAATTGGAAACAATGAAAGTCGTATTGTTTCTCATTTAGGTATTTTACTGTTCTTCTGTAACTGTCGCTGTCATGAGTTTGTAATAGCACGTCATTGGCACGAGTGCGGCAATGGAATGTATTAGTTCCAATGATTCTTGTGATGTGACTGCAAAATTCTGTAAAGTTTTCTAAGTTATTTAAGATTATTGGAGGTGGTTTCACGGATTGAGCATTTTCTTGAGCGGCATCGTTTATTTGATGGGGTTTGGCGACGTTTACATCGTTATCTATCTTCGTGGTGATCTTTTTTTTAATTTTATTTTTTGGTGATAGTGATTGACTTTGGTTGGTTTTTTTATACGTTCGTTTACGGAGGATGACTTGTTTAAATTGTGAGGCTGTGTCAGAAGTGTCTGTTTCAAAGGCTGTGTCATAGCAATTCGGTGCTGAAGTTTGTGAAGACTGTTGTGTAGTAGGATTTTCTTTGGCGAGCGACTGGTCCATCGCTGACCGGTGTTTAATTAATAAAGATTTGTAGGGTTTTCCCCACTAAATTATTGTCACTTACTTTTTGTTGTTGAATCGTTGCTAGGATACCGGCCCAGATTTTTTTTTCTATTTCTTGTTAGCTTAACAATATATACTATTTACACTAAGAAAGGAAAAAAATAGGTTCATCACTAGGGAAAATATTAACAACTATATGTTTCTGAATGACACTATTAAAAAATAAATTGAAAAAAACTTATTAAAATAACTGAAAATGTTATTTAAACACAGAGCACAGAAAAGAGATGTTGACTGGCCAGCTGTTAGCTTGTTTATAAGGTTTTAATTGCGTTATGTGAGCGATTACTGTTTTCTGTGGATTTTCTTTTGACTGTAAACAATTAGATACATTTGAACGTTTACATTTTATGATAAAATGTCCAGAAACCATTGGTAACAGTTTGGCATTTTTATTTTGTAATTTGTCTGACAATTTGTATCTTTTATAAATTACAATATCTCCTTCTTTAAATTCAATATTATTTGCGTTTTTATTATATTGTTGTTTTGCAAGTTGATGGGCTGTTATTAAATTTTTAAATGCTATGTCCCATAATTTTTGCAATTTGGATTTATTTA
>CM077107.1:29737622-29767599 GCA_039619505.1 Cimex hemipterus
GAAGTTATTTAACTTATATATATATATATATATATATATATTTAATATCACAATCGTTACAATTGAGTTGGTACACTCCACTTTTTTCCAAGATGACTACTTTGTCTTTACGTTTTGAGAGGATGTTTTTAAGTGAACCCGTACTTCTAAAAGCTACTCTAAACACTTCTTGTTTAAAGATTTTACTAACTTTTTCTGATAGTTCACCAATGTACGGCAAACAGCTGAAACCTAATGGTTCATTTGTGGCGGAGTGACCTAGTCCTATTGTTGATTTGTTTAAAGTTAATTTTTTCATTATTTTCACTAGCAACCTATCAACAAATATTTCTTGATACCAGTTGTTTTTTGCTAAGGTTTTAATAGTTTTTAATTCTTTTCTTTATAGTTATCAGGTGTTAGCGGACGTTTTAACATTAGGTCTATGAGCCAAATGAAACCAGCAGCCTTTTGGGACCATGGGCGGAAAGAATCCGCTGCTATCATAGTTGTGGTGTTTCGTATATATGTCTATTTCTATTAGGTTGTTTATTATGGTCAGGTTTAGGGTTAAAAAGTTCAGACAACTATCTTTACCAATTTCCAATGTAAAATTTATATTTCGATGTAGAGAATTGCTTAGTTGTAGGAATTCTTTGAGAGCCTCTAATGTTCCTGACCATATGCATAAAATATCATCTACATAGCGTTTCCAGAAATGAACAGATTTATTTCATTTGTTCTGTTTGTAAAAAATGATATAATAGACCTCTTAAATATATGCCTACTATCCAATTATTCTAAATTCGATAATAAATGCTACGAAATGAAAGGGTTACCAATGGGGTCTCCATTATCCCCACTTTGTGCTGAAATATTCATGGATAATTTAGAGACAATCTATAAATAATATCAAACATCCAAATAATTAAACTAATTATTTTAATTGTTATTGGTGGAGGTATCAGCGGTTTCACTTTGGCAATGCAGGTCGAGAGACGTGTTTATTATGTCCTTCAGCCTGATGATGAGCTAAAAGGCGTGAAATCCGGATCGTTGCGAAACAACTTACTGTGAGTAGGTACTATCTTTTTAGAAAGTATTGCTGAATTAACGTTTAATTATGCATTTTTTGTTAGCCGGAAGAAAGAAGGAGGCAAGTGCCTGCCTAAATCGTTACCGATACATAGAAATTATAACTCCTGTTCGTAAGTAGTTGTAGTGTGCGTGGTAAATGAAATATGATGGGGCCATTTTTCTCGTAGTCATGTCCTTTTCTTTCTTCCACTTGGGATTTTCCGGCCTGAAACGTCGTTAACTGTCGTCTTTGTCGCCAGAAAGAGGGGAATTGAAGTTAATGGAAAATTCCTTTTAAGGGACCACCAGTTTCAATTAATCCCCTTCGATTACCTCGATTCTGATTTAATTTCTCGGTAGATGTGTCAGCTGCACAAAGGCCGACAATTTATTCCGAACGTCGGCTTCCGTTGGCGTAAATGATGGTGATCTGCGTTCCTACGCGGGCGACAATTTATTAACGTCGACAGCGTTGTCGTATTTACCAAAATAGTTCATTTCATCCCGCGGCTGTATGTAAATGTAATAAATAATATATGCTTGAATATTCCTTGTCTGATAATATTATGTCTGAAATAATCGGTGTGGTGGTTTAGGCCCATCGACATTGAAAGTCCCCTCTAATTAATTATTATAATTATGTAGAGGTAGTGAGATGCGGTCTGGTGTGACATAGGTTTTAGGAAAACATTTTCTTTATCATGCCAACGAGTGAGAGCGATGTTTGTACAGAGTCGTGACATATAGAAATGTTTGTTTGTTTATTACACAATCTTATTAGGTAATAATGAGCCAAATTGTGTTGCTCTGTACAAATTCAAAACTAATTTAATACTAAGAACAAATGTAAATAAAAGTTTTGTGATACAATTTTACCTGTAAAAAACAAACGAAACGACAATTAAAGCTATTATTTATGGTTTAAAAAGGTGGAGTAGAGATGGGAAGTTAGTGTCCAAGTGGATCGAGGTCACGATAGCTCAAATGTTAGAGCAGCGGCGTATCTAGTCGAAGATGTGGGTGCGAATGCCGCTCTTCCCATTAACCTTTTTATCTCAACTAAAAACCATAATTAATTGTAAGCTATTATTGGTATTAGATTTTCAGCACTTTAACAGTGTACTCCTAGCTTGTTATCTACCCTACAGGTTAACCATTCTCTTAACATTCGAATCGAGATAATAGTGCGCAGCAAATTTCCGAATTAGTTTAGACAAATAAAAATGTGCTTAAAAGAAGTATGACGTTAATGTAGTGTACCTCAGGTAGAAAGTCGAAATGAGAGGCTTGCATTTTAAGGTATCGACTTCCTTTTCATTCAAAGCTTCAATATAACATCGAGACTCTAAAACACGCAGAGGGCCGGCGATGTCCTCTGTTGTTTGTTATCCCATAAAACTCTCCATATTGTGTATATACAGCCTAAAGAAGGAGGTTTTTTTTTAATTTTTATTTTTTTTTACTTTTTGTTCATAATTATAATAATATATCAATAAATTAAACCATACTGAAAAAAGTGTTTTAAAAAATCCATTAAACAGCAAATGAAATTTCACTTGTTTTTATCTGGGAAATACTTTCTTTAAGCCATGTATGTATTTAGTTGTCATCATTGACCTATTAATTATTTTAATTAACTATAGATTTATTTGAGGTCTTGGTTGAGATGAAGGAGCTAAGGTCACGAGCAGGATTCGGACGTACGACCTCGTTCCAATATGCTGCTGCATGTTTGTCCACCATTTGTCAGTATGGCATATACTATTATATTTGAAAAAGAAAAAAATTACGGAAGGTTGTAGGTTGAGATGAGGAATGTCCGGATGGATCGAAGTCACGATAACTCAAGCGGTTAGCGCAGTTATTGAGTCGAAGGCGGTGAGTTCGAACCCCGCACGTGACATTAGCTTTTTGTAATCTCAACCAAGACCTCAGATAAAAATTATAATAAATAAAAATACTTTCTTTGATTTTTTAAAAATTAAATTAAATTGGTTAAAATCTTAAAATACTACAGCGGAGAAATGGTAAGTTTGTTGTTAGTCCTATAGGCAATATTTGAATAATCAAAAAAATATAATCAAACTCTCAAAACATGGAAAAAATTTAAAGACTCGTTTTGTTTCCGAAACGCTATTAAAATAAGCGTCAATCGCGTCGCGTCATAAGAATCAGTCGCGTTGCGTCATAAGTGTCAATCGCGTCGCGTCGTAAGAATCAATCGGGTCGCGACTTTAAACCTGCCCACCAATTCATGCTCGCGTAACCTTTGTAAACAGTGCACACACGCACGGTCGTGGTAACATTTTCCGTGTTAAACTTTCGGACTGACCCCCATCCGTAAAGGTGGGTTTACACGTGAGAGTTCTCGCAGCTTGTGCTCTCGAGATTCACTCTCATAGCCCTTTGCACGAGAGAGTGAAATTCTCGCGAGCTCACTCTCGGAGAGAACTCTCTGACTCAACTCTCGAGAGTCCGTTAAAAACTGTTTACACCATACAAGCAAGGTCAGTCTTGAGAGTGATTTCAGCTTGTTAAGATGTAGGGTCGAAACAATAAAACTTAATGCCGAAAAATAGGGCCATCTCTTTGTACCTTCAGTTCCACTTCCGCTTTTTTTATGTTTATTTTTTTGAGCTCTTGAGAAACCTGTAATTCAATGAAAGGAAAATACAATTATTAAGAGGATTGCTATTGTATGCTTAGTATTGATATTTTGATAATGCTGTACTGTGAAAAAGAAATGTAAATATATTTGTCAAATGAACTTACCTGATTTCGTAAATTGTGTAGTTTCGTACTAATTTCGGAAACCGAAGAACTGAAATCTATTGCAAACCTCTCCATCACAAGATTTTTCTCTAAAATCTTGGTGCTGGATTTCCCGAAGGATCGGGTTGGCTTCATAAGCCTCAATGAGTTGACAGACCTCCTCGTGGGCCCATTTTTTATTGGGTTTGGCCATGATAATTAATAAGTAGGTACTGATAGTAACTACAATAATAACTATAAATAGTAGGTAAATGATAATAAATAACTACTGGCCATAGACTCTCAGACTCATACTCTCAGAAAGACAAAATTTTTTGATATGTTGATAGCACTCGCGGAGAGCGAAGGAAACCCGTTTACACTACTGAGGATGATGCAACATCGTTTCTCTTGGAGAGCTCCCCCCTTCTCTCACGGAGAGAACTCTCTGCGCCCTTTGCAGTTTGCACTTGCGAGTTTTGCTCTCGATAGTGAATTTGCCCCTCCGAGAGGAAAAAACTCGCACGTCTAAACCCACCTTTAGACATATCCTTGTCAAAAACAATGTTAATGATAATTAACTGAGAGGTGATTAAATAAACCGATTATAAGCGGTGATTAATTCAAATGTAAATAAAATAAACAAAAGTACATACGTAAAAGAAATAAAGATATGAGGTTAGTTTAATGACTTAAAAAGGTGCGAAACTTAAGTATATAAAAATAAAGTTTTAGTTTAGAAAGAGGCTTTAGAGGCTTTAGAAGTGTACATTTGTGAAAGAAAACCGTTCACTTTTTGCCGTCGTGGTTAACTTTATTGCTGTAAAATAATAAAATTGTTCTCCTTTAATCCAAAGATTGGAGTATATTGTCAACCTTAGAGAAATAAGGTAATGAACAATTCATGTCTAAGGAAGAAATTGCGAATCTACTTTCTTATGCCTCATTGGGTTGGAAAAGTTTTTAGTGGAGTACCCCCGATCGTCCCTTCTTTCTGGGGGTCACCCTGGTCGAATTGGCTGACCCTTTGCGATTAGCCCCACTTCACGTCAAATTTGTATTGATTCCGCAGCCCCTCTTTACACAAGAGATCTCGGTCACAGTGTTTATTCACGACTTATTTACATTTTATCTCTTCACAACATAAATAAAAGGCGGAAAAAGCCGGCCGGCTCGTATGACCTGTAATGTAAGAGTTATAAGAGAGGCGCTTTCGGGTTGGATTGTTCGGATTTCTCGTATCTATCGTATCCCTATACGATATCGAAACACAATATCAATTTGAATTCAATCCTGAACATTTCAAAGCGATACTCATGGTATTAGTAAAACGTTATCGATACCAAGTATCGTCATCAAGCAAGGTACCATTACTCAGTATCAAGGTATCAGAGTAACGATGTTTTGGACCTCAACAGTTAATCTTATGATTTTTCATTCTTGAAGGTGGTATCGTTAATATCCCTACTTAGGGATGAGCATCGATTTAAAAAAAACATCGATGGTCACCATCGAATAAACATCGGAACTTCACCATTGATGGTAGTACAACCATCAACTCTAGTCTACGCATCAATGGTTTTATGAGTACTCATTACTCAAACCACAAATTATTTTCATTTGCATATATTATTTTTAAGTTCCACTTTAGAAACATGAGCTACTTTTTCAACTTCGCCATTTCTGAGCCTTTATTAGATTGATGTATAACAATTATGTTTATTCTTTTAAGAAAATTTATTAGGTATTATTTTTGCCTTTGGTTTCATTTATAGTTACATATAGATCTTTTTGTTCCTTTTAAATAGAAGACGTCTGTTGTTAAAGTATTTTGCGCCTTTGAATTTTATTCGAAATACCTCCCAGTTTTTCTTTGATACTTTGGGAAACATCCCTTTCCCTACTCGTATGATAAATGCCCATTGGGATAGTATAGGGATTTGCCCATTGGAGTGGGCATCCGTTTTAATTGCCTTTAATTATCTTTATTTTCTTGCAGGGGGGAATTTCTTTGGAATGGAAATTATAGCTCAACCATACAGGTTTCTGAGTAAGACCAAATCCGGTAACCGGGTTTTAATTAGAATCTCTGCGTAATTCGAGAAGGACCGCGATTTAAGCAGACGTCTTATCGGAGCAGAACGTCACAAAAACACATCAATCAAAAAATTGTCACGTTTAGTACTGGGCTGCGAATCCGCCCGACTTTTATGGCAGTGAGTTTTAATAAAAAGAATATTTTTACGAAAATACATTTCACAGCGTTACACCACGATAGCTTTGTACTTTAACTATGAATAAATCATTAAATTTTTAACGCCTGTTTATATTGCTGTTATTATTTTTGCGTTACAATGACGAATTAAAATAATTCCCGGAGGGGAATAACATTTTAAAGTCGTTTAAATAAGACGAATGTTAATTTCTGCTATCTTTGGAGTATAACCCAAAATTATGGAGTCGGAGTATAACCCTCTATCCTTCTACAAACCTCTTAATTGCGTTAATATTAATTGTAGGGCAATCGATACAAAAAGTTTTAAAACTAAACAACCGTTGATTGTATAAGAGAAGAATGAATGATTCCGAGCATACGCTTATACCGTACTGCTTAGACCGAAAAATAATGACGATGGTTGACTTGTAATAGGTAGATCGTATACTTTTTCAAAGCCCTCAAGCCGGGAACATACTTATCCGATGCAACGCTATGCGACGTTACCCGACTCAAATGAAGAGTCCAATTTTCCATAAGATTGTATTACCTTACCCCGTGCACATCTGCCCGATGCTATGCAACTCTACACTACTCTACTCTTTACGATCCTCACTGTCTAGATTTTCGTCAGGTCGCATCGAATACAGTCGAATATAAAAGAACCTGTCACTCATATTTTTATTCAAACTACATGTATTATTTTCGTTATATTAATTACAATAAACTTACTTATAAACCAAATTAACGTGATCAATAATTAGTTAGTTTTTATTTTAAAAAAAATTAATTTGAATGGTTTGGTAAAAAATGATCAAAACAGCAAAATACCATTTTTTTATGTGTTGAATGTAACTAACAATTTATTATACGGTTTTTCTCATAAAATTTAACTAACAATTTATTGATCGGTTTCACTCATAAAATTAAACCATTTTCCTCAACAATCAGAACAGGACATTTTTGTAGATTAGTTAAAACTATGTATATGTAATTTTTCCTTTATATTAATTACAAACTTCTTATTTTAATTAACTAAATTAAACGAGATCCAAAATTTATGAGTTTCCATAAAAATTATTTAATTATGATGGTTCGGCAAAAAATTTATCAAAACACCGGAATAACTTTATTTGAAATAATTAAATTTATCTAACAATATATTACATACGTTGTGGTCATAAAATTTAAGTAACAATTTATTACATTGTTTTGTTCGAAATAATTCATTAAGAACAAAAGAGGCGTTGCGATTGTGATTGTGATTCGCGATACACGCTGTGTAACTGTAAGAGGCGTGCGCGTTACGTCGTATACAAGTGCACACCCTACCAAAATGAGACAAGCCGTTGTGTGGCATAGGGTATCGTGGCATGGCGTTGCATAGGGGAAATATGTTGCCGGCTTAACTCTTTAACGTTGGACATGGAAGAAATATTTTTTTAAATGCCTTAAAATTGTTTGTTTTTTGCCATAGCCGATTAGTTTAAATTTCTAATATATTCGAAAAATGAAAAATATAAATAAATATGAAAACAAATACATAAAATACAAACGAACTATTAGTAAATATAAATAAATATTTAAACCGCTATCGCACGACATTGTAAATTTAAAATGTTTTCGTAAATGTAACCATTTTCCTGATGCCAGTAGTATAGTTGTAAGTTAAATGGATGATGATTGAAGAACGCGATAAACATTCTCCTTCTGCGGGATACATTCTTCGCAGAGAAGCATCTTCACCTTCGACGCATGCCATACAGTTTTCAGTTGGTCTAAGCTTTATTTAGAAGTAAACCGTACTTATACCTTGTCCAGTCCTAAGCACGTTATGATAGCATAAAATATTTGCTTTACCACCGTCTGCAAAACAGTTTATTTTTGAAAGGGGTAGAGGTAGTACTTACCTACTTCCTACGTCTTACAGGCTGATTGATTATGGGTTGACATAATTTTTATTATCTTCTTTTTGAGGGTGGATATCAAGTGCTGCTGGTCGTTGAGGACTTTCGCTAGCCCCTACTGCCTCATTATACATATTTTCACACAAAGCTGGGCTATTTTTTATATTTTATTGAGTTGTGTATTTTCTCAATAACGTCAACTATGTGGCATTTACATTTTGTGTTAACTGTAAAATTTTGGCATTAAGACAGTTTTTACATTTTTGTGCACAACATGATGATTTTAAATAAGTAAATATTTATTTATTCTTTATTTTATTTATTCATGTTTTGAGAGAGTGCGAGAGAATGTATTGTTGTTTTGATAATTTTTGGGTCAAAAAAACACAGTTAATTTGTTGTCATTTACCATAGAACCGTACTTCAAGATTAGTGGATAATTTGAAAAGAATCCATTCACCTCTGCTTGGAACATCATTTTAGCTATGTTAGGGAAAATGTCGGAATTTCTAAAGTTCAGGCTTAAACGTAAATAAGCTTTTACAAAATACACAATTAAGAACAAACAGTTTAAGTTAAAAAAAAATACGAACCAATATTGACACCGCCATTTCAAAAAGACATTATCTCCGCGAGGGTTTGGCACTCTCAGGCGACGGGACAAGCCGTGAGAACGACGACATCATCTGCATAATTTAAAATTTTAATCATTTCGCCGCCAACGCACTATCGGACAATCAACGGTATGAAAAGTAAATGACTTAAGAGACATCCTTCAGTTCATATTACATCAACCTAGAGATTAAAAGATAACTGCTTACAAATTTTAGTCTTTTATTGTTCATCGTATGACTCCTATCTGAAACTAATAAATATTGTTATACAATAGCTTACTAACTGCTCTTTAATTGTGGTTACTCGAAATAAAATTTTCAGCGAGTAAATAAAAACGGGATAAAAAACTTAAAAAACATCTTTTATTATATTTAATCCCATTATATTTCGTGGTCCGATTAACCAAATAACTTCTTTCGATTGCTTAATCTTTTTATGTAAGGTTTTGGTTGAAATGAATTAAAGAAGTAATTTGGTCAATATACCACTAAATATAATGATAATTAATTACGGTTTTTAGTTGAAATGAACAAAAAGCTAATGGCACGAGAGGGATTCGAACCCACGACCTTCGGCCCCCAGATACGCCGCTGCTCTGCCACTTAAGCTATCGTGACCTCGATCCACCCGGACATCAACTCCCCATCTCAACCTCACCTTACGAGTTTTTCCTCTCTTTGCCATATTTCAAATGTCGTGTAATCGATTTGGATTCTCGACGACAATTGAAATGGCGACGGAGAGCTTTAGTGAAGTGTACCTCATTGTTAAATCATTATTCATCGTTTTTATGGTCCGCTCGACTAATTAATATATGACAATTAATTGGTCGAGCGGACCACGAAAACCGTGAATACTAAATATAATTGTTGACGCCCAAGAAGCTTTCATATTTTGTTGTTTTCGAAGCGTGAAGCGAGTCGTCATATCACCAAGTACCTTTTCGTTTCTATTTGTTTGGTTTTCGTAAAACTCTGGCCAGTAGGTATAAATTATTTTGGATAATTAAGGAAATTGGTTTTACCTTTTTTCTTAGTGTAAATATTCAGTTTTTCATTTTTAAAATATTATCAATCTCCCCTTTCTTTTTTTCCAAATCCCCATAATGAATAGTTGCCACCTAATTAAAAGAGGAAAACAGCACAACAAAATTAAATTGTACCTCTTGAAACGGGTACGGAAGTTTGCAGGTCAATTAAGATCCCCCTTTCCTCTCAACAATAATGATTTAATAAGTAAAACGAAGCAGAGCTTCTCTAACAGCTCCCCATGGCCACTTCATATATTTGAAAAATGGCAGAAAGAGGTAAATGCGAAAAGTTGTAAAATAAGATGCGGGTTGGTGTCCGAGTCGAAGTCACGATAGCTTAAATGGTAGAGCAGCGGAGGATTTAGCTTCGAATCTGGTTCGTTTGTTAACTTTCTTAATTCAACCAATACTTTATGTTGGTGTCAATTTTGAATTATTTAATTTTTTGTCTATTTTCAAACGGCTATTTTTCATTTTAATAATTTGCTAAGAACTAGAGTGGATCTATAATTTATGTATAATAATATTAAGGGAGTTAACAAGTAGTGTATAAGCAGGTATGAAAGTGCGATCGGCCGTAGGCTTAGTTGCATACAGAGATTTTGATAAATCGGCGCGGAGAGTGGGGAGGACAAGTGCGAATCAGTGCGACGCGTGACAACGAGCGTGTGGGCCTGCAGAAGCGTTCCTGCCATTCTTGCCAATTTTCGTCGTCTACTCTCTATCGCATCTTCGAGGATGATCATTGTACGTCTGTGCCAACTCACCTACGAGTTACTTCGCGTACTCATCCATTATCTACGGAAGAGAATCAAGAATCTACAAACTTCGTGCATCATCTCTTCAATCCAACATCTAGTTCCATCTCACCCTTTTTCATCCACCCTGCAGCATCTTGGACACTAACACTCGGTCAGATCATTCTTTTTTTTTATTAACTACATTAATATCTTCTTTTAGTTTTACATTATTAACTTTATGACCATAATTTACCTGTGTTATTGCATGCAATACTAATTGTTTTCATCTGAATTTACCGTATCTTTTGTATATCTTTATATATTTTTAATTACAACTTGTATTTATATGATAACCTATTTATAAACTTAATCCTGCTCCCGTTATTAGCGATTTCTCGATTTAATATTATTTTAGTATTATTATAATTAACAAACTATATTAAAACGTTTCAGGAATTGGTTTGTTACATCATACTCCTTCCATCAGTGTGAAAAGGTCATTCGCGGAAAGCCGGTAAAAATAGAGTTGGGGAGCCTAAATCTGTGGAGCCCTGACTCGAACACCTTACATAAAAGATTAATTAATTGAATGAAATTGTATAAATATTATAGAGTATTCTTGGCTGTGTATGTATTTATTCATTCTGGCTTTAGGACCGATTTTAAAATTTTGACAGATCCTCGCCAATTATTTAACTCTGAGGGTGAGGTGAATAGTATTTTTCTTTCCAACCCTTTGGTTTTTAAACAATTATTTTAAAAGATGAATCATATTACATTTTGGTGTTTATTATGGCGAGGCATTTTTATGAGAACCCTTTCTGTTTTTAAAAACCTAAAGAAAAAGTAAAAGTAGGAAAAATGTCGATGGTTAGGTGAGACGGTTCCATTAGGTTAAACCGTCGAGATGTTCCTGTATCAAAGGCTAAAGCATCATAACAGAGGAGATGATTAAGTAGTAACACTTTAAACCACCCCTCGCGAGCACTGAGTTCCTCTTGTGTATGAGGTATTAAGGTTCCACCTTTAGGCATTTTCTCCCTTTTGTTCGTGCAGGAGAAAAAAGGATTTTTCAACTATTGCCGTTTGAATTTCTACTCGAATTTATTCTGTTGCATGAGCAAGCATATGTTATTCGATGCTTTGTTTGTATATAAGTTATCTCTAACAAAGATCGACACCGCTTAAAAAAAAAAAAAAATCACTTTTTATTCGATATACAAGTTTACAAAATTAATATGATAAACTGTGGAGAAGTGTACGGCGTCGGAGTCGAGGGTAGACTGCTTCCCGTGGGAAAAAACGGCCTGTCGCCAGCTTCGAAGCCTACGCGAATAAACAGCAAGGCTGCAAAATAAGTGCAGCCCCTGCAGATATGCTTAACGTAACATATATATGTTTGTAAAAAACGTACTGAGGAAATGTTAATAGTGTGAGCATTATTTGAAGACTGATCCTTAAAAGTTTGCAGGGGTATATTCCTATTAGCAACGGTTGTAATGGCTCCCCTACATGCTCATTATGACGAGTATATTTAAAAGAGGGATATCGTGAGCTCTTTAAGAGTGAAATAGGAACCATTTTCAACTTGTAATCTGAAAGGGGCAAGAAGCAAATCCGGAATTTATCGCGGGTCCTAAGCGGCTTAAGAGTTGTGCACCCGAGTCGCAGCCGCTGGTGTGCCAACAGGGCGGAAAAGCATCGCTACCATGCTTATACCGGTTCTTCATTACAAAGACAAGGGATTTTAAGAGGCTTTGTATACTGCTGAGGAACGAGTGATACTAGTGCGGCGACCCGGCGTGCCCTGAATGCTGCGTCACACCGTACGCAATTTTCAGCTGTCGGTACCGGCGGCCCTTTTGGGCAATGATTTGAGCTCGGAGGACGTAAAAAGATAACGTTGCCATGCCATCGCCCGTTAGCAGCCCTTATCTCCGTTCAAACGAATCTTTGTTTAACCGTATCTGTTCCCACTCCCTAATTTCCCCTTTATGTTGCCACTTTACGTTTAGTAGGTCGCAAAATCGGAGGAAATCGAGCCGAATCGATATTCTAATAAATAAAGCGCTTAAAGCGAAAGCTTATGAGCTCATTCCGAATATCCCCGCTGGCAATCTCTTCATAGATAAGCGACTTAAAGCAGAATTAAGAAGATTAAATTGGGAAGAGATACGCAAAGAGGCACTGCCGAACACATTCGCTTACATCCCTTTTACCCAAATATTGTCTGTCAGGTGCCATGCAACAGTGAACGAAGTGCCGCCT
Organism: Cimex hemipterus; assembly: GCA_039619505.1. NCBI lineage: Eukaryota > Metazoa > Arthropoda > Insecta > Hemiptera > Cimicidae > Cimex > Cimex hemipterus. The sequence continues at coordinate 29,750,205 of CM077107.1, forward strand.
CGATTTTTCTCGCGGTAAACGCTTCGGTCAAAACCGCTCCGTGTGTCATCGCTCTAAAATAAGACGTCTGGCCGTAATTTGTCTCTGCCGGCGTGTTCCAAATTCGTGAAATAACAAACTCATAAATTCCAGGCGAAGAATGCCCATCATTGTGGCCCTTTTGATCTTAAAAATATTTTCGTTTACGCGGTATTTTGGACCGAAAGTTATTCCCTCGAATGAAGAGGGATGGAGAACGGCACTTCTAAGTTTCAACCCCGGCGTCCTTAGCGGTAGCTCCCGACCTAATCGTCATCAATCATCTTTCATCGCCGTCCGGTTGAAATTATTCCCGCCCGAACGACGGAAACGTTTAATTACACATCGACCGCTCGTGCCACTTTATAATTGTACATAAATTTGGCTAAATGCTCTTCAGGTCGTCGATTGTTTAACTATTATGTGAGTTCCACGTAGGGCTTAGTTGTTGAAACTCCACGTTAGGTCGTGCCTTAGCCTTTTCGGTGGTTCTGATCTGCCTCGTGTATGGTAGGAGGTAATGCCAACGTTATCTTTATGCAGGGTCCATTCTACGTATTTTTTATTAAGTACAAATGTCCATACTAAAGCTACTATGCTATTACGATGGTGATGATGGTTACTGGGAAGCTTGTATTTCCCAAGCTTTGCAGCCATCCCCTTTGTTGCACTTTCCTAGTTGCTCAATTCAGTGAATGGAGTCGCTTTTTCTTTTAAGGCCGGCCAAAGTGTTGTGGGTCAATCTAACCATTTTTTGGTGGCTTAAAAACGCTATTACCTTTGCTGGAATGTGGTCAAAGAATTTTTAAAATTGGATCATTGAAAGTTGTTTTAATAAATTATTGAATTAAGAAATCCTATGGCAGTAGCGAGCGCCATTCACGTCCATAAACCACATAAACATAACATAACATAAATTACTTCTTTAATTCTTTCCGGGGCGATTTTCACAATACTAGAGTGGATAAAATACTAAGAAAGGTCTCAAATCAATGGAAACAGGTTTAAAATTAGGCCAGATTTCCCTTTCCCAAAAGTTCATCGTTGTAGAATCGATAAGAAATTGCTAAACAACGAAAAACGTCACTTTTTCGTTGTTTCTTTTAAAAGTGAGGTTTTTTAAATAAAAAAGGGCAAAATCTGCCAACCGTTTAACATACGCGTTTCAAATATTTTGCGCGGTAACAAAACAGGTCTTTAAACACCTCTATGGGATCGTTTCCTTAAATAACAATTTAATTTGGAGAAATAAATTCTTAAATGTTAGAACAATATGTTTGTAAGTTTTCTTGCTGTAGAGTTTTTTCAGACGAAAAGTTTCATAAAAGTTTGCGCTGAATTTTAGGATAACAGGGAAATATGTTCACCAAATTTTATCAATAATGGTTCAGTAGTTACCGGGAAAATGTCCCTTTTAGGATACCCCTTCCATCCCCTCCAACCTGTTTTTTTTTTTTTTTATTTATTTATTTATTTTTTTTTAATGTTCTCATGAACTTTGCATATCTAGCCAGACTATGTGTAATTGTTTATTTGCAACACTTTTTCCGGATCCGGTGGAGTAGTAGGTCATTGACTGACAATTCCTTTTCCCTGGTTTCCTTTGGTAGCCCAGGTTTTATCTCAAATTAGCTGCGGTTGCTTCTTATTCGAAAATGTTATGGTGGCTTTTTATCCCACTCACCCCATAATCTACAAATGGTTCACGTTGAAAAATTCATGTTGGGTAGTTGTTTCATTAGGTGCTAGTGACCGTTTAACAGTATCTGTTTTATCATTCCTCTGAGTTTAGCTTTTTTCGTTACACAAAATTGTTGTTGTGTCATGGTACCCAAATGTTATTAGGTAGTTGTGTTTCCCATAGTTTCGGAAATTTGAATGCATTCACGGACTAGTTTTGATGTGATTTTTTTACACACAAATGCTTTAATAGTTGTTATGCTATACAATCTAATGCGGATATTTTTGCAAGTCAACCTCTTTTAAGATTTTCTAGAGCTCAAGCATTGATGGCATTCTGCTTGAAGGATCGAAGTGTTCTGCCCTAATGAGTTTGATTGTTCGTATTTAGAGCTGGTACAACAAATACTATATTCGGTTCGTTTATTTGTTTTGAAGCCATCTCCATATCATTGTAACTGATTCTATCCTGAATTCTTCTTCTCCTTTATAATCCGATGAGATTGTATAACATGTTGTAAAGAATGTTAATGGGATCATATAGTCAATACCGTTTTTAAGAGTAGAAAAAATAATATAAAGTACTTGACTTCTTCTGCTATATAATTGGTGAGCGAAAACAGAACACAAATGGATAAGAGGCCAACTGTGGTTTAATCACCAAATGAATGGTCAAACGACTAGTAGTTGATCAGTCCAACCGCATGGTTGAAATCAGACCTCACAGTCCAAATGTATAAATTCGAAATCAAACAGATAGATCCCACAGACTTGTTATTAATTAACCAATGTCAAAAGCAATAAAAATAGAAATAGTTTTGTCGGCGATAACACTATTTTATGTTGTTTACAGGTTATGCCTCGACCCAACCGAAAGCAATGTCTTTAAATCGACAAAGTTACCGACCGACAAACGTTTAATCAATCATCACCCTCCCACTATCGTCCCGTTGCCTGGGAACTTATACAAAGGACGAAACCACAGGCCACTAGTATTGATGGCGCAAGGCCTGTCAGACGTATATAATAGCGAGACTTGGCGAAGCATTAATCAAGCGTAAAAAATAATATTAAAAACTTTCTCTGGTAAAATACCTATTGTCTTCAATTCGATTTTAAATCCAATGCGGTTGTCAGTATATTAACAAAAATTGTCAGTTATTAATGAAATTAAAAACCTATTTTCATTTATTTTATTTCTTTGCAGTGGAAAGAAATTTACGTCCATTTAAAAAAATTCTAAATATGGTAAACCTTTCGTAAACATTGTCGATGTTTATGGTCAGTTTGGATTTGATCAACAATTTCCTCCCTTGATAATTCCATTTCGTGGTACTCGTGGGATCGATTTTCATCGTGAGGCCGCCCTCGCCCTTAGCCGGGACGTTGTTTTTCCCCGTCATGAGGCTGTTGTCGTCCGTCTTTGACGCTCGACTATCACAATTACTCTGGCCGCAGCCGACGGATCGCCGACCACTCACTTTGATTGAAACAAGTTTAAAACCAAAAACAATTACCGATCTGTTTTTCCATCCCGCCAATTGGGGCATTGTCAAAAATCTGGTTGCCAACACGGCCCATAAGATAAATCTTTTAATTAACAGCCCAATTATTTTTTAACGGCATTTCTACATGGAATTATTTCTTAGCATTGGATTCACATTGTTCATGTGGTCCGTTATATATCATTTACAAACAAAATTCCCTCCGCTTCATAGATATCTTCAGAGAATGTCTCTGGACATTGAAAAATTACCTTAGTTGTAGTCCGACCATGATGATGATGATGATGATGATGATGATATATCAGGGTGTGTATACTGCGCCCTTTAAGAGCTATTGTATCCCCCGTTCTCTGCCTAAAGCACATCGGTGAGTCCTATTTCATCAAGGAATTTGATTAATAAGCCCGGTTTTATTGGTTGAAGCTCTTCTATGGTCACATTGTACATCCCAAAACACTTCCTCCTGCGGGCTAATGTCGCTCCGCATTTTGTTAGCAGATGTGTTGGTGTTTCCTCTGCTTCTTTGCAGAATCTGCATGTGCCATCCTGGATTATTCCCATTTTCTTTAAATGTCCATTTAGTCTGCAGTGTCCTGTTAGGAATCCTGTTAGGATTCGCAGTCTCTTCCTGCTTCCTTTGAAACATTCCGTGATTTCTTTCTTTCCGAAATTGGTTAGAAAATTCTTGGATTGTTTATGTCCAATAAGTGAATTCCAGAGTTCCCTTATTTTCTTTTTGTCCTTCTGTCTGAGATAATCGTTAATAGTGTGGATTCCTATTCCACAGAAGGGTTCGGGTCCTGTTAGCGGTGTAGCTGCCCTTCTCTTGCGAGGATGTCCGCTTTCTCATTGCCTTCTATTCCCATGTGTCCTGGGACCCAGCAGAGGCTTACTTTGTTCTGCGCACCTAATATGATTAGTTTTATTTTGCAGTTCGGCACCATTCTTGAACTAATGATGTTTGAGCTTAGTGCTTTGATGGCTGCTTGGCTATCTGACATGATAGCTATATTCTTGTTTTTGTATCGTTTATCTAGGTTGAATTGGACACATCTTTCTATTGCGTGAATCTCTGCTTGAAAGATACTGGTGAGTTTTCCAATGGGTTCCGAGTATTTGATGCCAGGTCCAAATACTCCTGCTCCTGTACCTTCTTGTATCTTTGATCCATCTGTGTACCAAAGGATGGAGCCATTTTTATAGGAGTTGATTTCCGTTCCTTCCCATTCCTTTTTGATGCCCAGATGTGTTCGGAATTTTTGATTGAATTCAAACATCCTATTCATGTCATCTCTTGGAGCCATGAGGAATGGATAGTTTTTCCACAGTTTATTACTGTCTCTCCATTTCAGTTTTATTCCTGTTGGAGGTTTCTCTCTGATAAGGTTAATTGTGGTTTTCTGTGCTGTCCTTTCTACCATGTGATGTAGGGGGATTAGACCCAATATTTTTTCCATGCTAGTCGTAGGACATGTTCTCATTGCTCCCGTTATGCAGATACATGCAAGTCTCTGTATTTTTGTGAGTTCTTTCTTTTTTGTTACTTGTTCTGCTTTATCAGCCCAGGCTATAGCTCCGTATGTAAGTAGAGGTCTTACTATTGCGGTGTACATCCATAACAGGGTCTATGGCCTGCATCCCCAGTTTCTTCTTGCTATTCTTCTGCACACCATCAGAGCTCTTGTCGCCTTTGTGATAGTGGAGCTGATGTGTTTCTTAAATGTTAGTGTCTTATCTAGTGTGATGCCCAGATATTTGACTTCATTTTTAATTTCTATCACAATGTTGTTGAGTTTAATTTCTTTCATGTGATCTAGCTTCCTCTTTCGTGCGAAAGTGACTATGGTTGTTTTGTTTGGGTTGATCCCCACTTTTACACCATTCCTCTGTAATTTTCAATCCCTCTTGAATTATGTCGTAGAGGGTTTCCTCGAATTTGCCCCTGGCTGTCAGGATTATGTCGTCTGCATGTCCCTGACATTTTATACCCGAGAGGTTCAGGGTTTCGAGCAGTTCGTCTACCGTTAGGCTCCATAAAAGAGGTGATAGTATCCCTCCTTGGGGACATCCTTTTGTTGTTCTGATTTCTATACTGTTTGTTCCTATATTTGTTCCAGCTATTCTTGTTCTTAGCAGTTCTCCAATCCATTTGGATGTGGTTTGGTCTACGTGCTTTTTCCTTAGGGAGGCTTCTATTAATGTGTGAGATGCATTATCAAAAGCTCCCTCAATGTCAAGGAACGCGCAGATTGCTATCTCTTTTGTTTCCAGTGTTTCTTTTAGATCACTGGTTAACTGGTACAGTGCAGTTTCTGTTGATCTTCCTGCTCTGTATGCATGTTGACAGTAGTGGAGGGGTTTGTTTACCTGTGCTGTCATTCTGATATTGTTGTCTATCAGCTTTTCGAGAGTCTTTAATAGAAAAGATGTTAGACTGATTGGTCTGTAGGATTTGGGTGATGTGGGGTCTTTTTTCCCCACTTTCGGTATGAAGACTACCTTTGCCCTACGCCATGTCTGTGGTATGTAACCTAATGCTAGACTGCTTCTATATACTCGTAATAAAGTTGGAGTAATTATATCCATTCCTTTTTGTAACAGGATGGGAAATATTCCATCCGTACCTGGTGCTTTATATGGGCTGAAAGTGCTGATTGCCCAGAGAATTTTCTTCTCTGTGACTATTTCAGCAGCTTTTTCCAATTTTCTTTCTTGGGATTGTTTTCTTTTACATTTTCTAGGGAGGTGTTGAGGGTACTGCCTGGAAAATGTGTGCAAAATATTCTATTAGTTGTTCATCCTCCATTTTTATTAAGACACAAACACTCACAATACAATAGAACAAAAACACAGATTTCTTCGTCACATGTAAAGAACTTGTGGGTAACGGGCCAGCAACACAGTAAACCGGATGCGCACAAAGGACCGACACCTGTAAAATATTCTCGGCAGCCGATTTTTGACTGAATGTGCACGGCACAGCACAGTGTTGGCCGATGACGGAAGAGTGTAGTGACATTGTCTCATATTAAATGATATAAAGAATATTTATTTCTCATGTGTCGGTACGGTTACGGTCCTCGTATGATACATTCTAGTGGGCAAAGACCTTTAGGCGCAATACATAAATCTAGGATCTATGATATATATTGTTTCCTCTAGAGCTATGATACTATAAGGCAATTTGCGATAATTCAATTACCCGTGTTCTTTATTTTATCATTTATTTATTTATGCTTTTGTTAACACTTTTGATTAATCATTTGTTAATTGTTATCCTATTTGATACCTAGTGGATTTTTTAAAGAAAATTCACGATCTCTCAACTTTACACAATCATGATCAAAATCGTTTGAAAGTGCTACCGAAGGGATTAGGATAAATGATATAGGTATAACAGTAATTGATCAAATGAAGTTAAGAACAACTTTTACCCTTATTCCTTAACAAAAAGCTCAAATTGAGAAAACACAAAGGCGACATCCTGATCAATCCAACGCTCTACTAATTATTGGTCAGAGGTTATGCAGTAAAATCTGGGAATGTATTAAAACCGTTGGACAATGGAAACACAACTATTGGTAGCCGCTAAACTTAAAGTCCTCAGATCTGTTACGAATACTCCGTATTGATATGCTACTCTCCACAACGTCCTTAAAATTCAACACATCCAGAAGTCAGCGAAAATCTACTGACTTCCGTGATAAACTCTTCCATCACCCCAATAGCTTCGACCAAGCCGTGTCTGATAAAACCCATCCTTACATACTTTCTGAGGAGTAGGAAGAGTGGGTTCATTAGGGAGGTGAAGTGGGAGAATAATATTGATCGTTTGCTCCCCTCAGTGTGAATATGAAAATAATTCTATATAAGTCTACTTATCTGCAAATTTCATAAATTCTCTAAGTACGGGTCTTGCTGCTAAGATATGTATTTCGTTTTCATTTTTACGATTACATAAGGAATGCAAATTTGCTGGGGTAATATCCTTCTCGCATTCCTTGTAGTAGAGATTCAGCAATTAACTCGATTTTCTAATTATGAAAATATGTCCCTCACTTGGATTGCAATTATGCGCAATAACTTACGTCTTTTTTAACTTTCTATGATATACCTTTCTATATATCAAGTAGTTATTGAGATCTTGATTTGATTATCTAGACAAACTACACACATATCCGTTTGAAACCATCTGACTACTAAACAGGCAAAACCCTCTGACAAGAAATCCAAACTAACCAAACCAAACAAGTAAAGATTGTACACTGGTCTCATCGCCCCATTGTTGACCTAAGTACAGCCAAGCGTCCCAATGTCAACAAAATCCCCCCAAATCAAAGTCCTACGCACAATAGTGGATTCTGTAGGACTTTCGTCATGCCCTCTGTCCTGAACCGTACATCCCAACCTGTCACACTTCTGCTATAATAGATTATTATTGCCCCTACATTCCATTCTACTGTCCTTTCTCTCGAATATATTAGTCTGAACCGCATCTCAGACGACAGCAGCGCACGTTGACTTCATACCATAACGCCTATTAGAGCATAACATCTTTCGATGGTCAAAAATTAAACTATAAGTATATATACTACATATTTTTGGAGATGGAGAGTTGCGGTCTATTGTGACGTAGGTTTTAAAAAACGTTTTGTTTATCGTGCCAACGTTCAATCTTTATTGAGATAATCTTCAGGGCTCAACGTGTTTTTTTACTGTGTAGATATGTCTGTCGTTCTTTTGTATTGTTGAGAATGCCCTCTCGATATATTTATATTTTTATTTATTTTAAATTTTAAATTAAATTATTTTTATTATTTTACAACATTTCGTAATCGGATGTGTGAACGAATCAAACAAAGAGAAAATAATTGTTTTCCTGGTTTTATTGTATGTTCTAAGAAGCCGGCCCACTTATTGTTACCGGTGTTCTGTTGATTTCTCCGCAAAAGGGTTGAACTTGGATCAAAATTTCAATAATTAATACTCCAATTCCTAGACTCAGTAGGACCCATGGGAGTAAAGAGGATTTAAAGAGGTTAATTAATTACCTAGCGGTGCTGCATTGGATGGTGACGTAGGTGAAGTTTCAACCCCATTGAAATCGACTTGTTTTAATAGAAGTTATTTAATCCGTTATAATAAAAGTAAAAAAAAAACTTTATTTATAATAACGAATACAATTTTATACAATAAGTATACCGGCCAACTACTAGCATAACACTGCGTCTAGCATAAGACTAATAGAAGACTAACGGAAGACTCTCGGAAGACTGTCGACTCTAGCGCCTGAGCCCTATTTATTTGGAAGTGAAGTTTGCTGACTCAGATGCTGTGGATTCTGGAAGATGGTACCATAACTTAGATTATTAAAAAATATTTTGATTTTACAACTTTGAAAACAAGAGTGAATACTTTCTATAGAAACATATTTTAATTTGTTAATGATTTTTACTTTATTGTAAGGGTTTAAAGCATCTAGATTTTTCCCTTCGATATGGGCTGCGTAGTATAAAAATTTTTATGCTTCTTGTGTAGAAGGGGAAATATACATTTAATTTTACCGCATAAAAGAACTTATGACGAAGGGGTTTGATGTGATTATATCGAGTTAATGAAGTTAGTGTCCTGTGAGTTGATGAAGTTGTTTTGGTCATTCGACTACCGCCAGGACAATCAATCGAGGCACGCCTATATTAAAATAGGTAATGATGAAATTTCCAACATTTACTAGCTTTCTTGGCTTAAACAACGGCCGGAACTGGCGGACTTAGGTATATCGATTTGCTTCGTTTTGGTGGTAACAGTCCGCCTAGTTTCATCATATTTATTTCGTCACGGCTTTAACGTTGCACTGTGCAGAAACATTGGGCCGGTGAGTTACTATAATAATTTTGATCACTTTTAACCGTTGTTTTATGTGGGTTGAGATTAATAATGACATTTGTTCGTCACATGTCACTAATTTGCCAAGTAATTTTGATATAAACAGTGCCAGTTTTATGTAATAAGAAGTTTTGTAGCTATTGGTGAAATAAAATTTTTGTGTCCAGTAGGATCATGTCTTCTGGAAGGTCTATCTTAACTAAGATCTAACTCTCGCATAAGTTGTCTGATACTCTTGGTTTGGTCGGGCACCGAGGCCTTTGCTGGCGATAACGTGGTCAACCGTAGGCTCTCTGCCGCTACTACCTCCGTCGGGATTCGAGTTTCAATCAACGCCCCAAAAATGAAGACGAATTCTTTGGGCTCTGGGGAAATGTCGTGCTGGCACGGAATCGTTCTGTTACATAACCTAGACTTGCGTGGAGAATTTATAAGGTGGCATGATGTATGGCAAGGTATCAGGACGTAACCAGGCTCAGGCAAGGTTCTGTGGCCATTATCGAGAACAAATTGACTGTGCTGGATGTTGCTGTGGCTTATGAGTCTGGTGTCGCCCTAGACATGGTGTAGGAAGTGGTGTAGTACAGGGTATTACAGGAGACCTTCATGGCGGCATGCCTGCCACCTCTTGTAGGGTGGAAGCTGTCGTTGTGGACTGTTTGCCTAAGCGTACAATTAAGACACTCAGATCAAGGGATGTTCATTAGGTTTCCAGTTTGCTCTTTACAGCATATGCCTCAGGAACGGCGTGGGATTGGGTCGTAAGACCGACGGCGAGGAAACGGATACACCATTGACCTGGCTGGTGGGCGAGACTTAGGGCCGAGAAATCCCGAAAGGGTTGGTGGCTCGTTTGGAACCCCATAATGGCAACCTCCACATATTGTTCCACACAGCTTTAAAGTCCGGTTACTAATGCAGAAACGTAAAACAAAAAAAGTTTTTTTAAATATATTTCTTTTATTTATTGCTACTTGTACATAATATACATTGAACAAATAGTTAGTTATAAACAAATCTGGCAGACCAGGAGGCAGTGGGGAGAGAAACCACCTTTATTTAATTGGGGGGGGGGAGTAAAAGTTAATTCAGTGGGCTCGATAGAAGGTCACGAGGCCATCGTCGTTTTAAACGGCGTGGAGGATTGTAAGAGTAAGATGTCGCGGAAAGAGTTAGGCCTAGTGAGTTAGGATGGAGGGACAATTTAAAGTGAAAAGTGAAAAAGCTTGTTTGCATAAGATCTTTCACGAAAGGGATTTTAAGATCGTTGTGGATCGTTTGATTTGTGACGTAGAAGGGAGCATTGAGGATACGGCGGAGAACTTTAGAATGAAAAGACTGAATTCGACTCTGTAGGTCCAAATAGGTCTGGTAAGAGTTTTGTAAGCGGTTAGTTTGTTATGTATGCTTAGTTTTGATTATGGTTCCAGAAGATGTCTGATAAGACCATATGTTTCGTTATGTTCTTGCCGTTTTAATCGTGTATGTGGGTTCTATTATCTAAGTAAAGCCCAAGGTCTTGGTCCGATGGTGATATTATTTTGTTTTAAATGAGCACTAGTGAACAGGTTTGTCGTTTGATCGTAAATATAACGTGTTGGCTTTGAGCTCGTTTAACCTGATCCTCCACAGATAGCACCAGTTGGTAATAAGGTTCAGGTTTTGTTGGATACTTCTGTTGCTAGGATAGGATTGGAGTGTGTTGATAAGATTGCGGTGTCGTCCGGTAGGTTGTGATTTGTGTGTTTGGATGAGTGGGTATGTGAGCAGTGTAGATGGTGTAAATGAGATATTGTAGTTTGAAAATATCCGAGTTATTTTTATTCTGTACAAAAACAGAGGTAAGGCAGTCTGAGTGATGGGGTGCTGTTCTTGGTGTCCCTTTTGATACCAAATCCTAGTTTGGAAATTTCGGATTTTATTTTGTTGGTTCGTGGTGGGGGATGTAATCCTCGTATGACGATTCTGAAACATTTTTCTTCTTTTAATTGGAAACAATGAAAGTCGTATTTTACTCGTCTCGTTATTTTACTGTCTTCCTGAAACTGTCGCTGTCATGAGTTTGTAATAACACGTCGTTCTCACGAGTGAGGCAATGGAATGCCTTAGTTCCAATGATTCTTGTGATGTGACTGCAAAATTCAGTAAAGTTTTTTGTTTTTTTAAATTATTGGAGGTGGTTTCACGGATTGAGCATTTTCTTGAGCGGCCTCGTTTATTTGATGGGGTTTGCGATGTTCAGATCGTTATCTATCTTTGTGATGTTCTTTTTTTTCATTTCATTTTTTGGTGATAGTAATTGACTCTGGTAGGCTGATTTATGTTCTTTTACGGAGGGTGACTTGTTTAAATTGCGAGGCTGTGTCATAGCAATTCGGTGCTGAAGTTTGAGAAGAGTGTTGTGTTGTGTAGTAGGATTTTCTTTGGCGTGCGACTGTTCATCGCTGACCGGTGTTTAATTAAGAAAGAATTGTAGGGATTTCCCCACTAAATTATTCTCACTTGCTTTTTGTTGTTGAATCGTTGCTAGGATACCGGCCCAGATTTTTTTTCTCTTTCTTGTTAGCTTAACAATATACACTATTTACACTAAGAAAGGAAAAAAATAGGTTCATCACTAGGGAAAATATTAACAACTATATGTTTCTGAATGACACTATTAAAAAATAAATTGCAAAAAAACTTATTAAAATAACTGAAAATGTTATTTAAACACAGAGCACAGAAAAGAGATGTTGACTGGCCAGCTGTTAGCTTGCGAATGGAAAAAAAGTAAAATAAAATATTAAAAAATGCACCATCTTGCATTTTAATGGCGTTTCCCAGAAGGATATAATATGGTTTATAACAAAGAGATATTTTGTGGGAATTTTCTTGTTTAAATGAAAATCTCTATTGGAATGGGTTTTTGGGAAAATAGAGTAAAACAAATTGTTTCAGATTTTTTTTTTTTCAAAGTTAAAGACGAAACAATTTACGAGACTAGGATAAATTTCTCTTTATGGAAAGAAATGAAATATGCACTGTTTTAAGTTTTTTTTTTTCCACGGCCAGATAAGTAAATGTTAGAACAAGAATTTGAATAAATTCTTTTTGCTTCCGTCAAGCTAGAGGGTCGGATGTTTTATAGGCAAGGAGGTATTTAATGTCCGCCCCAAATCCTTGGATTACTGTAAACTACCCATACTCTTGTTTTCTTAAGATAAATAGGGAGGAGGAGTGAAGTTTACCTTTAACTAAAGAATATATCAAATAACAACTTTTTCCTAGGCCTAGTTTTGTTTTCTTTTCAGTGTTCATCGAGCATTCGACTGTTTTTATACTATCGTCTTTAGGGCTTATTTTATTATCATATAAAAAACAACAATTAAAAACATGAAAAAAACAATAGCACAAAACTTGAAAATTTGATATATCTTACTTGCCCTGAAGATGATAGTATAAAAACTGTCGAAAGCTCGGCAAAAATGAAAGGAAGTTTTTTTTTCTGTGTTGACTGACCTGTTCCATAGATCCTCCGATAAACTTCATAATTATTAGTTTATCTAATAAAAGAGGGGTTTCGTCAGATGACTTATTATTAATATCGATTATTAGAAACCATATCTTTTATCCCATATTGTGTAACCCGTGGACGTCAACCTCAATCTCTCAATATAAGGAGGGAGGGAGAGAGAGAGAGAGAGAGAGAGAGAGAGAGAGAGAGAGAGAGAGAGATGGACTGAGAAAGAGAGAGTTACTGAGTGACAGATAGTGGGAAAAGGAGTGAGAGAGAGAGAGATTGGAAGGGAGAGAGAGAGGATGAGTGATAATATTCCGCGGAATCTACCCACTACAGCAAATAGTCCACTCATGTCAACTTTGTAACTTTCAGTCGTTTCTTTGTCAACGGATGATATTCGACGTCCGCACGATCGCGATTCTCGTAAATCGGGGCCGACGCCGTTTCGCGAACAGGTGTGACGTCAGTGTTCGGACCCTTGTATTAATGAGAGCAGCAGTGCACGACGCGGCGGCGCGAGCCCATGTCAATGGCGAGGTCTGCTGGCCACGCCCAACGATCAATGCCTAGTAGTACTAATATTAGTACTACACTTGTATACCCTCTGTCCTAGGTCAGTCCTATTCTCACACCTACTACAAACGAGATGTCCATTCTGAGCAGTAATCTCTGCGATTGGCCATGCAGACCAAAGAAAGGGTTTCGACGCTTCTGCAGTTTCAGAAATGGAAAACTCTTCGTCCGCGATGATAAAATACATACCCACTACGTTTAAGACATAATTACCCCTTTGTACTAATCAAAAATGTGTTAGGTAGGATCTTACACAATTAACTTCATTAATAAGGACATGTTAAGTGATTAAACTAAATTGGGCTTTTGTCGCGTTTTCCCACTTTTTGTCCAATTCTTTTAACATAACTAAAACATTTCAAATCTCTTCCATCTCCTATCTCCTAAAAACATGAAAGAAACAAAAACACCCAGAACAAACAGATACTCACTTCTCTCAATGAAACCAAATAAACACACTCTCTCTCTCTCTCTCTCTCTCTCTCTCTCTCTCTCTCTCACTACCTCCGAATTTACCTCTCTCTCTCACTCTTTCGTTCTGTGTATCTAACTCTCACTCTCTTCTCCCCCCTCCCCTCTCTCTTTTCATTCCCTCTCACTTCTTTACTCCTCTTCTCTCTTCTCTCTCTCTCTCTCTCTCTCTCTCTCTCTCTCTCTCGCGTTTATAAACTATCATATTCTATCGTGTTTGCTTTAGTGCTTCGGGAGTGTTGCTTTACTTCCGCAGTTAAACAGCGTTTGCTTTCGATTGTGTTCGAGCACTGGTGAATTAGCATATCTCTTGGGCGTGGAGGCTGATATAAACATAACACTGCGTCTTACACCGCCAAAACTAGAGAGAAAATACGAGAGAATCGCAATTTTCTGATTGCGTTTAAATTATAAGAAAACTGGCTGACAGGACATTGGCTTCGTGGATCGTACGTATCATAAATTCACGATCGGTTTCTACAAGTTTGATGGGTATAATAATAAATTTCATCTTACTAGCAATCAGGTTATGTTTTAGGTTTTTGTTGTTTTCAAATAATTTTAAGAGGTTGCTCGATTAACAGGTTCCCATCTTCAGATCACAATTTGTGAAATCTCGCTTCCATCTAATTCGACAAACATCTGTTTAGCGTCCACGGTCGAAACTGAAAAACCTTCCTCTCCCAAGTACTTTAATTTAAAGAATTTTAATTTTACGCCTAAACAAAACCAATTAAGTTCCAATAGACGTCAGTGTTCCGCGTAATTCAGATTGATTTTCCTTCCGGCCCTGGGGCAAGCTATGAAATACGAAAATATCAACACGTTTGAAATTCCAGGCAGTTTTACTGTTCAAAATCTACAATCCATAGACTTTCATAGACGCATAAAATTCGTCAGCACACTTCGAAATGACGGACCATTAGGCATAAGCATGTAAGCATACGCCATATAGACATAATCCTCACATTCAAAAGCCTCCTGTGCACCGGGCGTGCGACCCTCCAGTCGTTATTAGTTTCTGTTGATTGAAAATATAACATGTCCGTAGACAATTCTCTATAATCAATCACTGGAGTTATAAAAAGAAAATTCTTTGTCCCTAAATTCCCACAATCCCAAATATCAAAATAGTAAAACCATATTTATTTAGAAATCGTGAGATGCGGTGTGGTGTAATGTAGATTTCAGAAAAACATTTTATTTATCGTGGCAACGTTTCGATCTTTATTGAGTTCATCTTCAGGGCCTGGGATATACAAACATTGTTTACATATAACAATTACATTTTGGATGTGGAAAAGTGAATTTATCAGTGCAAAATTTTTGTAGAACAAAAAGTCAGTTTGCGACCAGTTTTGATCTATTGTGCAATCTCCATTATTATCTAGAGCTCTTTGTTAAACCTAAAGCTTGTTATCAAATCCCAAAGTTTTATGTAAGTTTTGTTATGTACCTTCCATGTATTGCCTTTTCCTATCCCAGGAATGGGAATTTCAGTTTGTATTGGGCTTCGCACCAACAGAATATTCCTTCCTCTTTCAGGCTATATCTTCAAAGGCTTCTTTTTGCTGTTCCAAGTTCGTATTTGTGCTCCGAAACTAGAGTATCTAGCCAACAGTTCAACTATTACTGTACTCCTAACAAATCCTGGATTAGTAGCTATGCCGTTTGCTTAGACGATGGCCCTTTAATGCACTACATGCTTCTGTCGATTACCTTCGAACTTAAATATGACTTTTTGAATTTTCTTTTCTTAGTTATTTGTCTCATTTCAATAGATCCGATTAGACGTTATTTACACGTTCTTATGAACGTAGTATGTTTGATCGCTGCAATTCTTTTATTGATCATTGATTGACTGTCATTGAAGCAATGTTTTTCTCTCAGTGTTTTTGTAATTCTTGTAAATTATGTCTCCGTTTAGAAGGTAGGACGTTCGAAGAGATATAGGTGGTAATTTCTTTCCCCTCGTTGCACAACGTATAAATGGGGTCATCATTGATTACACACACAGTGTAGGTGTTTTCTCAAATGCTCTAATGACCGCCATTTATCCAGCTCCTGAACCTTATCCTGTGTCTAAGTGCACCAGTGTGTTTGTCAGTTTTGGTGAGGGTTCTTTATTAAATTTACTTTGCCTGGCGACTGACTCATACTATTGGCCGACCAATCGTGAGATAGAGATGGAGGCTATGTTGTCTTACTACCCCAACTTTTCGGTTCTGATATGTTAGACGTCTGATTCTGTTCTCCTCATTTAGTTCCATTCTTCATTACTCAAAATTCCTTTGCATCCAAGATATGAGGGTCTTTCCAGACCTTTTGGAGAGTTACTTTTGAAAAAATTCGACGGCCGACAAACAGTTGAGTTGGTGGTGGAAATTGCTCTTTCGATTTGTGTACATGTTGAACTAATTGAAACCCAGGAAGAAGGCGTGAAGCTGAAATGCGTTTGAACGTTGAGTTTCGATCAGCTCAACTTACAATCTTCGTGTCTTTCGCGGACAACTGAGAATAGGTCTGAAACATGTCGAAAAGGAAGATTTTCCCACTAAAATGTGAAATTAACACTGAAAAGAGGTAGAGCGTAACATGGGACAACAGTATCAATCTGTTCATTTTTTCATGCTAAAAATAAAATAGAGTTTTCATATTATCTATCAGTGGCGTTTCACGTTAAAAGATCACCTTGGCTCAAAAAGATTGAATCTGAAATGAATATCGATCCAATGCATTCTTCGTACAACAACTAAGAGTGAACAGAATAAAAATCTTTCGGCAGCATCGGATTTTTTGTCATGTTTACTCACCTAGAAATTCGTTCAATTTACAAAAAATTAAACATTCATTCAATTTACTAGCTGAAAAAATGTGTACTGAATGAATAGCACATTAAATATTTAGAGAAATGGGGAGAAGTGGTCAATGTTTGAAATCGTTTTCCTACGTTGCAAATGCTGAGAAGTTTTACAAAAGCAATTCTACCATTTCGTTAAAAATAATATAATAATGTATTATTTGCAGCTTACCAATGGCTGAAAATATTTTTTAAAATATATTTACTTAATAGTATTATTTTTCGTTACTTCATATTGTTTAACCTAGCGCACGCACTCACACACAGGCGCGCGCGCGCACACACACACACACACACTCACTCACTCACTCACTCACTCACTCACTCACTCACTCTCCTTCACTCATTCTTAAAAGATTTTATTTACATTCATTCAATTATTATTCAAATTTAATAATGGGGGGCCGCGGTAGCCGAGTGGTTAGCGTGAGAGACTCTCGGCTAGTAGACCCGTGGTCGCGGGTTCGATTCCCGCCGTTGCCTCTGGCCCATTTTTCACGATACCCTTCCCCCCAACAAACGAATATGCAATAAACAATTACATAGTCTGGCTAGATATGCAAAGTTCCTGAGGCTATTAAAAAAAGAGAAAAAAAGAAAAAAAAATTAATAATATTAAAACACTGTTGAAAACAAAAAGACTTTTATTATGAAAGCACGTGTACAAGACTGGACTGAACAGACGGTCGACCCTATCGATACATGCAATAGACTAATCGATTAATGACAGTGTTAGTCGGCTCAATGGACTGATAGTCCCGACTGAACAATTACAAAAGAAAAACAAGAACCGGGAAGAAGATAATTTACAACCACAAACATACAATAAAAAACTATAATTTGACCTTTTGAAACCCAACAAAGCTATATATATATATATATATATATATATATATATAT
>CM077107.1:29767999-29789109 GCA_039619505.1 Cimex hemipterus
CTTACCAACAACCCATTCGCTCCATTAAGTGTCCCAGATGACATGGAAACATCTTCAAACCCTGAAGTCCGAACACACAAACCACCCCCCCCCCATATACGTGAAAAATACTAACAACTTTGCTATGATGTGCAGCGCATTATCGCAACTAGTCGGAAAAGACAAATTCACCACAAAAGCGCGAATTACGGATCTCATCATTAACGCCAAAACAGTCGAAAGTTACAGAGGCATAATTAAGTACCTCAAGCAACGTAACGCAGATAATCACACTTTCCAGTTAGAAGAAGAAAGAGCCTACAGAGTGGCAATCCGGAATCTGCACCAGAGTGTCCCGCCTGAATTGATAAAAGAAGAATTAACTGAACAGGGCCACAACGTAAGGAATGTTTCACCAGTAATTCATCCAGCAACAAAACAGACCCTACCACTATTCTTTGTAGACCTACAACCCAGTCTGAACAACAAAGACATCTTCAACATTACTACTCTTTGTTATTCAAAAATAAAAGTGAAAGAACCTCACAAACAACGTTTTATTGTCCAATGCAAACGCTGCCAAGAATATGGACACACGAAATCCTACTGTCAGCACAGTCCCAAATGCGTTAAATGTGCTGGAGAGCACATGAGCCAAGACTGCACCAAACAACGTGACACCCCAGCCACCTGTGCATTATGCAAAGGACAACATCCAGCAAACTACAAAGGTTGTATTGTCCACAAAGAACTCCAGCGTGTAAAGAAGTCACCACCCGTCTACGATCATCCATCAGCCCAGCCGAAAAGTACGCAGCCGGCCAGTCGACGTCCAAACTTCCTTCCTCCAAGACCCAACACAAATCCTGCTCTCAACAAAAATATTTCTTTTGCTCAGGTAGTTACGGGAACTCAGCCACCTTCACCCTCAGTCTCTTATCCTTCCCACACCTTCTCCACACCTCTCGTCCAACCCCAGTCAAACGTAGCTCCTACAGGAGATATCACCAATCTATAGTTCCTTTCTCAATGACTTCAAATCACTAATCACACCCCTTCTAATTCTCCTTACCACAGTAGTAAACAACCTCCTTCCTAATCATCACCCGTAATGGTCCCAACCCATAACTCACTTATCATCCTCCTCTGGAACGCGAACGGACTGACTAAACGAAGACAGGAACTAGAGATACTTCTCCACGAAAAACGAATTGATGTCGTATTGATTTCAGGAACTCTCTTTACAGACAGGTCAAAATTCTCCAACTCAAACTACTCAACATATGTGACTAACCATCCTGATGGGACTGATCATGGTGGAACTGCAATACTGGTTCGCAATTCCTTATCACATTTTCAAGTACACTCAATCCAACACCCTTCCTCCAGGTAACCGCGATCACTCTACTAAAGGAGCCATTTTCAAACACCATTGCAGCGGTCTACAGCCCACCCAAGCAGATCGTTCAAGAAAACCACTTTATATCTCTTTTTGCAATCCTCGGACGTCGATTCATCTGCTGTGGCGATTTTAACGCTAAACATCCAAGCTGGGGCAGCCGTGTGGCAAATCCGAGAGGCCGACTCCTTCACAATGTCATTTCTCGAACCAATTTTTTCATCCTAGCACCTTCCCAACCCACCTACTGGCCAACTTCCCTTAGAAAAAGACCTGACCTGCTAGACTTCTTTGTTTGCTCTAACATTTCATCTCTATACTCCGATACCTATACCCTGGACGACCTCTCCTCCGACCATAGCCCTGTTGCCCTCACTTTAGATATTCAACCTAAACTCAACCAAACTCGACCCTCCCTGATCAACGGACCGATAGATTGGGACTATTTTCGAGAAACACTTGAACAAAAACTGAACCTAAATACTCCTCTCAAAACAGCTCAACAACTAGACGACAACGTAGAACACTTGACTAATTCAATACAACAAAGCATGTGGGACTCAACAATATACACTAGGACAAGAAGTACTGTAGCTAGACCACACAATTTACCACTCCACCTAAGACACCTGATATCCCTCAAGCGCAGAGCAAGAGCTAGATGGCATCACACACGATACCCCTCTGACAAACGACTTTTTAATCGTTTGACTAAACATTTATCAAACGAACTTCAAAATTACCTAAACAACCAATACTCGGCTTATACCAAATCACTATGTACTGACGACAATTCACTATGGACTGCTACAAGAAAAATCCTCAAATATAAAAACACATCTCCTCCTCTTCAACGGGCAGATGGAACTTGGGCCAAATCCGAAGAGGACAAAGCCCAACTTCTAGTCCTACACCTCTCTGCAGTATTCAAGCCACACCCAGACATCCAACACCTCCACCATTCTGAAAAAATCCTTAACGAACTTGACGAACCATTATTTCTATGTATCCAATTACACCATCCATACTGACTTATACGTCCCTTTTGTTACCGAGCTAGCCCAACATCGCTACAAAACGTTCTACTCCAAACTACTCCATCATCCGAACCCTTTCGTCAAAAACCTGTCATCCACCACATTACCTAATAATCCCAACAGAAGGTGGCCCCGCGACAACCTTAGCGAGTGACATCGACGAAGGAATACATCTCACTCATCGTATGAAGTACTAACGGCTACCAACACTGGATGGTAATTGTTCAAGCTTTCACGCCACCTTTAATAAGTTTACATGTAAATACTATCTGTTTTACTTGTTGCATCAAAGAATGCAGTTGTAAAAAACAAATAAAAAGTTTTTAAAAAAATCTTAACTCTGATGACTTATCTTCTTTCTCTGTATTTTTTCCTTCAACGAATTTAATGTCTCTCGAGATTTTTACTATTCTCTGTTTAGGTGGCCAAACGCGACATGTCTTTGATTCGTCCGAGTATCCTACAAAAATACATTCTTCGGCTTTCATGTTGAGTTCGTCCCAGGCCCTTTTTTGAAGATGTAAGCCTTGCAACCAAACTTTCTGAAGTATGTTGCCGAGATGTGTTTGCCAGTCCTTTTCGTAAGTTCTTCTTTCGGGCTCGGTCGGACAACGATTCCTAATGTGACATGCTTCAACCCAGAAATAATGATTTAGATTATATTAATTCAATAGGGACCTGGCCATTTCCATTATCGTGAGGTTGTGGCGTTCGGCAACTCCAGTAAAGTGCAATGAGCCTTCCGGTTATCCCTTCCTTTTGTAGATACGTATCGAAATTTTTATTACAATATTCCAGGTCATTGTCTGATGGAAGTGACTTGATTTTCCTGTTTTGTCTCCCCCGACCATGTTTTTATATTCCACAAAGTCGATAAATGCAATATCGTGTACTATCATCTATAAACGTGATGAAATAATTTGTGCCACCGTTCGATAGAGTACTTATAGGACCGCAAACGATGGTGTAAAAGATATCCAGTTTTTCTGTAACGCGGTTAGAATTCGTGTAGGGAACTGCCATCATTTTCCTTTCAGACACACTTTATAGATGGGTAATTTGTCTCTGCGCATATATCCGTTGGGCATGGACTTTGCCAATATCATTTCCTTTAGATGTCCGTAACTCTCAAGCCATCATTTCAAATGATTGTTCGGGCTTGCCGCTTGAGTTCTCGGTTTAGCGCGCAAAGTACAAATCTTCCACACGATCGGCAATCAATTTGGCATCTTTACGTTTTTTATAAACAAACGCCTGATTTTGTGTAAACAAGACCATACCCTTTTTCAGTTAATTTGGCAACGGAAATTAGGTTTGTACGCAAATCAGGGACGTGTAAAGTGCCGTTTAGAGTAATGTTCTCCAAACTTCAGAAGACTTTGGTGGCAAAGGAAGTTGTTCCAGATGGCTCGATTTTAGTAGTGTCGTTGTTTGCTAAATTCAGTTCCTTGTCTACAGGATATTCCAGTTCTGAAAATTTGTTGAGTCTTTGACCATGAGTGACGTGCACCATTGTCGAGGCACCAATAGCTTTTTTGAGAGTTATTCTCAGAAATGCTCACTGCACGTATTGCAACATTTTCAGCTTTCATTGCCGGTTCGAGCGGCATTCATTTGCTTTATGACCGTATTTCTGGCATTGTAATCTAAATTTTCCAAACCCACGTCGGTCGTCCCATAATTTCCATGACGATTTTGGTTAGCGGGAATTCGATTATACCGGGTGTTCTTTGTTGAGAGCATGGTGTTCTCGGTATAATTGCTTAGGTGGGTTCTTCGAGAATCGTTTTCTTCTAGAGAGGGCTTCTGGAGTAGGTAGATCGTCACGTGTTTCGATAGCGCATCTAAACTTTTCGAAGCTCTGTGGTTGGCTATAAAATAATATTATGGCCAATAAGTCGGGGTTAATCTCCGAGCTTATCGACGGTATCGAAAAATTCGTTCAAATGCTTGGGGACGTGCATTGCATTGCATTCCATGCTTATTGTATAATATTTTTATTATAAAATTTTCGGCAATAATAAATTGAGAAATTGTAGATTTTGTGGTACCTCTCCAAACTAGGACCTCGGGCTAATGCAAAATACATAGACCTCATTTAAACCTGGCAGAAGAATGGTTCTTAAAATTTCAAATTATAAAATATTTTGTAATTAATATTATTTCATCATTAATATTTTTTAGCAAACATCATAATTCTTGCCAGAAAAAAGTATAGCTAATTGAACTGCAAATCGGAATATTTAACCAGAAAGTTTTAATTTAAGAAAATTGTTATTGTAAATTAACTTTAATACAGGCCCTAAAACACTTTTTCTATTTTCTGGTGAGCACCAGAATTAATATAATGTAAATTTCGGCATATTTTCTCGTGTCCTGTTTAACAAATATGAAATGATAAGGTGATCCTTTGAATCAGATATTTTTACGTTTTACATGTTCCACAGAATCAAAAGCTTTGAGTTATCCAGGATCAATCCTGACTTTATTTTCATCGTGAAGAGCTTTTCATATAATGTCAGAAACCACGAAAAATGCATCTTCTTCAGATTAACATTGAAATTCAGTTGGTTTGGGCAATTATTTTATTTTTAGACAAAAGAATCATCAAACGTGTTTTGTATTGTAACGGAAATAAGGTGTAATTATTAGTTATTAGTTTAGGCCCGATTTATGTAATCAGATAACTATAGATTTTTAAATTCAGTGGGGAAATGTTCAAGTTTAAATTGTGAATTATCAATATAGTAATATAAGTAGAGTAAGAACACGTCCAAAATGTCCAACACGTTTGTTCTTTCGCAAAAATCCTTTCAGCGTCCAATGGAAAAGCGTTATCCAAAGATCGATAAATTTTGAACCACCGACAGGTCGGTCGGATTATTTTAAGTGGACGAAAAAGGGACGAAAAGCTAACCGTCTTGAAAAGGAATCACGGATAATTTCCGCCAGGCGTCTAGCCAAAGAGATTTATGTTGATCAGAATAGGGGTTCGTTAACAGGGGACTTAAAAACATCCCCCAGACTTAAAAGCTTCCTTTTCAAGTTAGAAACTTTATTTACAGAGTAGAGCAAATCGGAGAGGGTCTTTATTCTGATGATAATACCATTAGCACCAAGTTTACGGTTTTATTCTAATTTTAAGGCAGTTGGCAAATACAGTAATAACGAAGCCCATAAAATATAATTTGCAGTTGTTGATTGGACAGGATTACGCCTTAGAAAAGCCGCAAGGTTCTCCGATTGTGCGTTTATGTAGGTTTTTTCGTTAAATTTATAACAGTTCTCTTCCTGCATGAAATTTTAAAACTATGTACTGGAAAGTGTAAAAGCCAATTTTGAATCCCCCCTCAAATTGGATAAAAGATTAAAGGTTTCTATATTTTACAATAGCAGGGAACGTACTATGTAATGATAGACAATTCGATTAAATCCCCCATACTTGAAAGATGCTGATTAAACAGTCCAACCGCTAAACGAATTTAATGGAAAATAAAGCATACAGAGAACTTTTTGGGCATATCGACAAAGGAAGGACTGTTGTATTAAGTCCAAGTTAAATTAAATAATATCGCTCCAGCGTCACAGTCTTCTAAACACAGAAATTATTTTTTTATTACCTTTATTTGGTATTTACTACTACAAGTGATGTATTAAGTATGAATCATTTTAATTATAGATGATTCCCAGTGCAATCGAAAATATGTGGCCCTCAGTATAGCGTTGTATAGGTATGTTAAGTATAGTACGCCTTTGTGGATCACATTTTGTAATATTTGTTTTGTAATTACATCATAACCTGGAGCTTTTCGTGAAGGTAGTTTTGTTTAATAGCGTGTCGTACGTCTGATGGAGTAAATGATTTAGGAGGATAAGAGAGTTGCAAGGGCACATTCAGTTCGTGTTCAATGTTAAGCTGGTGTCATGATCAAGTATGTCATGGTGTGCAGTAAAAATTGTGGATAGATGCTCTGAAAACAATTTAGCAATATCGGAATTGGATTTTGCCCAAGAGTTGTTACTACGTATAGGATGGTGCTCCATATATCGGAGGATCTTACGGGTACAGTACTCCAAAGACCTATCTCTTTTGGAAAGCGACGTAGTATATTGTTGTACATTTCAGCCCTAAGTTTGGACAGTTCTGTTTTTACCTTTCTCGCGAGTTGGTTCATCATTCGATAATCACTCGGTTATCTGTAACGATGCCAGATTGCTCTTGTCCTTCGCTTTTCAGTTATAAGTAGCCGAATGTGTGGAGGTGGTATGGAAGTTGACACTCATGCTGCATGCTGTATTAATTTTGTAAAATCGTCTACAGCTTTGTCAATTTCTTCTGCAGTTTTTAGAGATGTGTGTAAATTAACAGTTTTGTTTATTATTGTTTGGAAATTTTTACCATCTGTAGGTCCAGTTAGTTATTAGACAAGGATGTTTCGGTACAATAGAAGGGGCAGAATTTAGGATTAATTGAACTGGGCTATGATCAGAAGAAAAGTCAAATGAATTTGAAATATCCAGATGGGCTGAAGAGATTCCGGATGCTATAAAATAATCTAATATATCAGGAAGTTGGGTTTGGAGGTGTAATGACAGTGTAAAAGGTTGAGGATAAAAAGTTAAGGAAGTTCCGTCCATGTGGGTTAGAAACACCGCAACTTCACTGTGAGTGCTTGGCGTTGAAGTCACCTTCAGCAATGAAATGAGGTCCAAGTGATCGGAGAAAAGATAGGATTTCCTGTTGTGACAAATCTTAGTTAGAAGGACAATAAATAACTGCAATATTCAATTGGAAGTAGGAGGTACTTAAGGCGACAGAAGTGAACATTAGTGCGTTCGATGTGTTCACAAATTGTGATAAAGTGAGTCGGAAAGACGATCCTAAAAGCCTTATCTTTTTGAAGCTGATAGGTATGATATTCCGCTTTTGGTGTTTTTAAGTATAGTACGCATCGTAAAGTATTGTATCTTGAACTCTGACTTCACAGGTAAAACCATTTTTACCAACAAAAGTTAGAGTAGTTGACAATGTTTTTAAGAAATAGTGGTTTAACGGGTTTGGAAGGTTGCTTAAACTTAGCTGGTTTATTTTCTTCATTCAACTCCGCTAATGGAGCAAATGGGTTTGCTGTAATAAAGCATAGTGGCATATCGCTTTTCTTTGACGGCTGCCCAATTGTGAGGATCTCATTTGGTATAT
The DNA here is from genome assembly GCA_039619505.1 of Cimex hemipterus. Taxonomy (NCBI): domain Eukaryota; kingdom Metazoa; phylum Arthropoda; class Insecta; order Hemiptera; family Cimicidae; genus Cimex; species Cimex hemipterus. Next base: position 29,775,615 of record CM077107.1, read on the forward strand.
AATTTTCTTCTATTATATTCTACAGAAATTATTTTTAAAAACTGTCAAATCAGTCACACAGAGTTTCAATCTAATTTCCAACAAATTAATACTAAAATAGTGGATAACATCAAAATCCTGGACAAAACTAACAGAGTTTAAACTTGTTTACCAGGGTTCGAAGGAATCGATGGTAACGACTTACTTGTTAAACGGGGAACATTTACAAGATTTGTAAGCCTTTACTAATCCCACTTTTAAGCAAATTATATCAAATTGAGTTGAAAACAAGAAAGACACAGATAGACCCATTTAAATGTAAAAAGACTCTTCAATTAAGATGGCAAACTCTGTTATCACTTAACAAAAGCAATATTACAATATTGACTTGCCTGTTGGCGAAGCAATAAAATCGAAGAAAAGTGTGTACACAGGAATGAGCGTGTTTGTACAATTTGCGGGACAAGTAAAGAAAATTTTTACTAGAAGAAACCACCATAAGACACTATGAACGATAAGAATAAAATTGCAAATAAACTGTAAACTAACTAATAAACTGTAAAGGTGGTCCTTGCCAATCAGAGGCACTATCATGTGGCAAACGTATCCAGTGACATGTAGGTCATTTCAGCCCCTAACTAAATATATATTTATATTCTATGTATTCTATACCCATTCAGACACTACATTCATACAAATAAATACATCCATACAGTACACTCATTCCGTTTGGTCGGTGGTATTTCATATTCCTCCGCCAACCATACTTGAATTAAACTAAATTGGGGTCGATGGGGTACTTTTATATTCCCCCATAAACCCCGAACACACACTCGCTTTCATCGTTCGAGGGGTGACGATGACGTTATATCTCACCCTCACTCCTCGACATTCTCGGTAATAAATACATGCACTCAGACAAAACATACAGTCACAACACATAAGATATACTATATACAATAAAACACTCCAATTTCCCCTAAAAAGCGGAACAGAGGAATCTGAAACTCGCTACCGTGTCCGAGAAACCTTCTTAAGTCCGGCAGCATGCCTACACGCTCTCTGTATGGAGACAAGGCATGACACGCCCCTATTACGTGGGACACATCGAGCAACCTTTCTCTGCATAAGGGGAACATGCGCGGGCTTTGGCCGTATTCACCTGTTGCTGAACCTTCAAGTAATAGGTCACACTTACTTATCCTTGTAATGTTGAACATTTCATTACTTCAGGTGAATGAACCTATCTGCAGAATCTACGCAGAATCAAGTAAAGGAATATTGTAATAATAATAATATTGTAATATTGTGAAATCTAGAGTTAATTTCTACCCATACGAGAAGGGTATTACTCCAGCAAATTTGCATTCCTTATGTAATCGTAAAAAATGAAAACGGAATACATACAGCATATCTTAGCATCATGACCGTACTTGGAGAATGTATGGTTAAAATTGGCAAGGTTTATGTAAATACGTTTATATGGATTACAACATGTAATTTACAGATAAGTAAACTTATATACAACTATTTACATATTTACAGATCAATTCTCCCACTTCAATTCCCTGATGAAACCACACTTCTTACTCCTCAGAAAGTGTGTATGAGTCTCTGGGATTCTAGGTTGGGTTTTATCGGACACGGCTTAGTCGAAGCTATTGGGGTGATGAAAGAGGTTATCGCTGAATTGAATAAAATTTTGCTGACTTCTGGATGTATTGAATTTTAAGGACGTAGTGGAGAGTAGCATATGAATACGGAGAATTCGTAACAGATCTGAGGACTTTAAGTTTAGCGGCTACCTACCAAAATTTCTGAGCTGTTAAGGAATAAGGGTCAGAGCTGTTCTTAATTCTCATTTTGTCAGGTGCTGTTATACCTATATCATTTATACTCTGGTAGCACTTTCAAAGGATCTTGATTGTGTAAAGGTGAGAGATCGAGTACGGTTTTGCTGTTGTGGTACATGGATGTATTGGCCCTGTAATTTTAAGACACGATACTCTTTGTAGACTTTTTGTAAGTTTTGTCTCCCTTTATGTAATGTTTTTGGCGCCCACACTAGAGCTCCATATGTGACTAGGTGTCTGATTGATCTGGTGACCCAGGACGCCCCATCCTATGGTTTTCCCCCAGTTTTTACTACATAAACTCTGTCTTATGCTTAGAAGAGCGTTGGTCCTGTGCTGAATGTTGCCTATACATTCTTCCTGAGTCTTTGGTTAAGGGTTTACCCTAGCTACTTTGTTTGCTTTGAGACAATTAAGGTTTCATATTTTCATATTGTGCTTTCTTCTTCATGTAAAACGCATCAGTTATGTTTTCTTGGAGTTTATGTTTAAATTTCCTCTCAACATCTTCCTACAATATTTACGGCGTAAATGCCTTTGATTACAGAGAGTATCAACTAATTTCGGTTTTATGATTGTTACCAGGGCCGTTATTGTAGATCCACTGATAATTCACTGTAAACATACATTCTGCAAATTTTGATAAGTGTTGTATTGTGTACAACTAGTACACCATCCTGGGGCTTCTTCCCCAGTTTTTATTGAATAATGCTTGCCCAAAGCTTAATACATTCTTGGTACAGTATTTTGTTTCTTTGGAGAAAATTAGGGCTTCCACTTTCTAGTGGGAGCTATCAGACTGAGCTTCCTTCTTCTTGTAAAAGGTATCAGTTATGTTTTCTTAGGTATTTTGTTTAAAACCATTTTCTCACACTTCTGCCTAAAATTTTAGGCTCGTTTGCATGTGGTTTGACAGTGCCATAATTTCCTTTATATTTATTATCATCGGTCAACAAATAACCTTGCATTTAATTTTTGTTGGTTTATCGTCGGTTAGTCTTCCGATCGTAGGCGGATTGAAACGTACATATTTTTAATTTTGCCTAATTACTGCTCGCGTAGCTGTATCGATCCTATATTCTCTAGTTAGTGTGAAAATAAATAAATGAAAATGCCAAACAATACCGAAGATTAAGGTTGAATAGTGGGCCATTTTTAACAGCGCAACTTAAAACTCATTACGGAGCTTGTAATCCGTTATATCAAAGTCTAATCAATTAAACCGGAAACAAACCTGATTTTTGTAACGAAACATCGTTTAGAAAAATATCTGAATTTTTTTAGGGTGGCGTGCAAGAATTTTTTCAATAGCCGTTTTGCAAGTGGTTTGACAGTGTCATACAATTTCCTTTCATGATTGTTATAAAGTCCTCTGCCTAACTTAATCGATCGACAAAAAAAAGCGTATTGAATTTTTGTTGGTATTTTGTTAATTGGTTTTTTCTTTATTACTTTTATAAAAACAACCTGAAATTGTGGGAACATAGTGGTAAAGTAAATGTAATAAAATTAAATACAGCTTTTTATTAACTAGTGCGCTCTTTCCATCTGTGAAGGAAGGGGATGGAAATATTTTGCATGATTAATCAGCTTACATATTAACATTTCGATTATTGAATTGTGTACGAGTCAGAACAAACTAAAAAAGTTTTTGTATTTGCTTGGCCGTACGTCAGTTTATTTATAAACCTGTGAGAAAGTCGAATTATCCTCCGGTACGGCAGGCAGGCCGATTTTATTTTTGACCTTACGGGAGCGAAAGTCTAAAATCCATCATTATCGCTACTCTGTGAGACAGTCGACATACTTTTTGTGACGGTCGTAAAATTCGATTTGGGCCAGATGAAACGCCGGAAGTGGCCTCATGTTGGCTGAGGGACGAGAGTGCAGTTTCGGATTTCGGGCCTAATCATTGTTTCCCGTGTGCATGTTAATGTTGTAATTATGTCAGGCTGTTATGTTTTGGGATGCGTTTGGCCGACTCTAATGCTATTTTCGGCGAACATTACGCCTGTACTAATAACGTGGGGCTAATAACAACGTTAACGCACTATGACGAATCTGTCATCGGCATATGCAAGTGGCAATATACTTATTTTGCATAAATACGTTTTAATAATTAAAAAAAGCTTAGCAAATATATCACAAATGTTTCGAATCTCTTAGCCATTCATATGAAATATCAGTATGGTTTTAATTCAAAATATAAGCTACAGGTAAAAAATGAAAGGCAATAGTTGAACAATTAAAATAGCATACTCGTATTTATCACGTTAGCTCCATTACCCTTCTCCTGTATTTGTTAAAGTTTATAAAAGTGTGGTGGTTTGTTGAACATGGTCAGTGACTGGTGCAAAGACAGAACCAGTAAGTGAACGTTGGGTTTAAATATTCACGGACCAACACCCACCAACGACAGTTATTTATTAGACAATTAATTACGGTTTTTAGTTGAGATGAAAAAAAGTTAATGGCACGAGAGGGATTCGAACCCACGACCTTCGGCTAGATACGCCGCTGCTCTACCACCTGAGCTATCGTGACCTCGATCCTCTCGGACATCAACTCCCCATCTCAACCTCACCTTACGAGTTTTGCCTCCTTTTGCCATATTTCAAATATCGTGTAATCTGTTTGGATTCTTGACGACAATTGAAATGGCGACGGAGAGCTTTAGTGAAGTATACTTCATTTTAAATCATTAATTCACTGGTTTCGTGGTCCGTTCGACCAATTAATATAACACAATTAATTACGGTTTTTAGTTGAGATAAAAGGTCACGATAGCTCAGGTGGTAGAGCAGCGGCGTATCTAGCCGAAGGTCGTGGGTTCGAATCCCTCTCGTGCCATTAACTTTTTTTCATCTCAACTAAAAACCGTAATTAATTGTGTTATATAATTGGTCGAACGGACCACGAAACCAGTGAATTAGTTATTTATTAGATTCAATTCTACACATATGTGTATGTACGCATAAGCAGAATTATGACTTCTTGCGACATGTAGTGAGAATCATCCCTCCTGTTTCTACTAACTTAAGTTGTTTTACAACGATCCGGATTTCGAGCCTTTAACTCATCGTCAGGTTGAAGGAAATTCACCACCACGTCTCTCAACATGATTTACAAAAGTGAACCCGCCGATACCCACGCCAACGCGACGTTCCAGTGAGGAGCTGGGTTTTTAATAGAAATGATAAATGATGGAGTCCACACTCACTCAATACGTTCAATACATTCTAAAAGGATAGTTCCTACTCACAGTAAGTGAGTTTACATTTTTAATTTCAATTTCTCTAACCAATCTAGTTCTTTACCTTTGTCGAAACTATGTAACACTCTTGTATTTAGTTATCCAGATATCATGAGATGCGGTCTGATGTGATGTAGGTATCAGAAAACCTATTTCTTTATCGTGCCAACGTTCAATCTTTTATTGAGATCATCTTCAGGGCCTGGGATTTACAAACGTAGTTTACATTTAGAAAATACATATAGGATGTGGAAAAGTGAACGTATACAATGCAAAATATATTTTATTTTCAATCAAAGTATTTCTACTCACTCCAAGTGTTTGTCTTCTGTGTAATTGTGCCATCCTTGCGTGTCGCGTTGAGAATGCCAGTGAGATTTTGCTGTTTAATGTTTATATATGTTGGATTTTGAAGGGGCGGGGAAGGAGGTAGGTATAGAAGAGACAATTTTTTATAAGGCGTCGGCTTCTTTGAGGTATCTTTGATTGCAAAAAACCAAACAAAATCCTACAGACTCGCTACCCACCACTTTGAACACCAACACAATTTTTAATTCAAACAATTCCTCCAACAAATTAATTATCTACACCGTATTATAAATTTCTGCCCTAGCGTAGAAACTACCGGTTATTTTTTAAGGTGGAATTGGTAACCACCCCCTAGATGAGCACTGCCTACGGTCAAAGGTCTCTTGTCGAGCTCTGCCTACAGCTGCCAGGCGCATTCGAGGGACGCCATAGGCCTAGCCTAGGTGGTCCGATCCTTCACTTCCCCCTAGGGTACCACGCCGGTCATACGCACAACAATGTAAAGCATATTCCCGCTCCCATTCGCTTACTCACGCATTCGAGGGACTATTCAGCGTAATCATCGCGTCCTCAATGCCCACACGCCTTCGTCCGGTCGCAAGGTCTCCTGTGAGGCCGGGATATAAACGCTGGCCATATGCAAGCTTCACGAAGCGAGCCTCTGTCTAAATTCCCGCCACAAACCACCACGAATCCATTCCCAGTGTCACTAGGGCCAAATTTGGAACAATTAAGTCACCCGTGGTACAGACGGCCCCTCCCCCGTCTGTGCAGACAGAATCTAGTGCACTGGCTCTCGTGTGCCTCTGCTCAAACATCCGCCGCCCATGCCGACCCTGGGCCGACACGAGTACAGCTTATACTTTAGAGAGGTTGCCACGCCCTCTGGGCTTCACCGTTATTTTGGGTCACAGGATAGAAGGAGGGAGCTCGGATTGAAAGAAGAGGTTGTGGATGAGAGCCCGAGGTGGACCGTTGCGGGGTCTTTGGCCTCAAACCACTCTATACCACCTTGGTCCATACTGATAACTCAAGTGGTCGAGCAGCGACGTACAACTACAGACTTTATGGTACCAGCGGATTCTTCCCACCCATGATCCCAAAAGGCTGCTGGTTTCATTTGGCTCATAAACCGGATGTTAAAACTTCCGCAACACCTGCTAACTATAAAAAAGAATTAGAAACTATTAAAACCTTACCAAAACACAAAGGGTATCAAGAAATATTTATCGATAAATTGCTAGTTCAAAGAATAGAAAAAATAACTTTAAACGAATCAACAATACAATTCAGCCACCCCACCACAAATTTATCATTAGGTTTCCGTAGTTTGTCATACATTTGTGAATTATCGGAAAAAGTTGGTAAAATTTTTTAACAAGAAGGTTTTAGCTTTTAGAAGTACGGGTTCACTTAAAAACATCCTCTCAAAACCTAAAGAAAGACAACTTGACAAAAAGGGGGTTTACCAACTCAATTGTAATGATTGTGATATTAAATATATAAGATAAAGCGGTAGAGAAATAAAAACCAGAGTAAAAGAACACTTGCCTAAATGGAGCAAATTTTCGGAATTAAAGGACCCTCTAAAAGAAACAAAACATAATTTCAATTCAAATCTAAATACAAGAGTGTTACATAGTTTCAACAAAAGGAAAGAACTAGATTGGTTTGAGAAATTTGAATTTAAAAAATGTAAAAATGAACATGTGGTAAATGCAGTAATAATATAACAGATTTTGATCTACCTCCCATTTTAAATATGTACATAAATAATATCAAACATCCAAATAATTAAACTAATTATTTTAAGCGTTATTATTTTTATAGTAATTTAATAACATTAAGGTATAATTCTAATTTTTTATCTTTAATCACTAATTTATAATTAATGTTCTTACAGTATTTACCATTATAATATTTACTTGTGTTATAATTCCCGCTTTTCGCATACTCAAATTTTTTTTTTTTTTTTTTTTTTTTTGCCTCATGAACTAAGCATATCTAGCCATGCTTCTTGTATATATATTTATTCCGTTATTAGATTTTTGGGGGAAGGGTATCGTGAAAAAAGGGCCAGGGGCGACGGCGGGAATCGAACCCGCAGCCGCGGGGTCTACTAGCCGAGAGTCTCTCACGCTAACCACTCGGCTACTTCGGCCCCCCAGAAAGTGAGATACTAGCGAAGGAAAATGTAAATGTATATATTCCCGACTTTCTAGTTAAGAGGAAAGGAGTTATTAGATCTGTTGATATTAATCTGCACTCCGGCGAAATTTTAAATTGCATGCAATCTAAGTAAAAACTGTATCGATAGATAGGATGCGTAGAATTGAGAATATAGGAGATAAAGTAAGAATTACCCCACTCACTACATGTCGTATCCTTCCGAGGTCAAAATATTCCCGAATCTATTTATGGGAGCTATTGCCAAATGAGCCCGTATATAACCCCAGTAAGACAGTGTGCCAATTGCCTGCGATATAATCATGTAGCCTTGCAATGTAGGAGCAAACAATGTTGACTGAAGTGCGGGGAAAAACATTCCATTAAAGAATGTACTAAGTCTGAGATAATATGTATCTATTGTGGACAAAATCGTCTAGCTGATAGCAGAGAGTGTGAAATCTATAAAAAGAATGTGGAAACCAATAAAATAAAGTATGGTGTAAAATCCTACGCTAACGTACTCTCTAAAAACAAGTTCGACATCCTTGCTAACGCACATATCACACAAAAAGATGAAGATTTCCCTCCATTGCCTACCACCCAGCCACCAACTCGACTACAATTCAGGAAGCAGCTAATAAGAAGCCCTCATTCGCAGAATAACGTTGACATAAAACATACACCTAAACCTAAACGTCCACTATTTCAAGCGGTCAAGTCCGACCGAACCAGGCAAGGTACACCAATAAACCCGCACACCACAACCGAAGCCGAAAAATATATACACATACTAAATAAACTAACGCAGAATATAAGCTCACATAAAATGTCGAGCAAAGAAATGATAGAGGAAATTGGTTCAGTACTATATAACATTGTGCAAAATAACCCAACAATTATTGGAGAACTGCACCCTCATCCACCTCTGATTAAATCCTTACAATGATGGTACGTGCTAGAAAACAAATAATATAAAGAACCCCAGAATTCTACAATGGAACATTCGTTCATTACCTGTCAACATAGGATTCTTAGAGTGCGGAGGGAGAATATAGACATCGCACTTATTTCGGAAACATGGCTTAAAAACACACAACCCATTAAAATTTCTCAATTTGATGTAATACGTAATGACAGAGATGATGGATATGGTGGATGCGCCATATTAATTTAAAAAAATATCGAATATGACTGCATAGATGTGACAAGAAACCACCCAGATACCATTCAAATATCAGCCATCAAAGCCAATATCCTTCTCAAAGCGATGACATTTGTGTCAGTCTACATAGGCCCCAAAACTAAGACCAAAGACCTTAAATGGGAAGACATACTTGACCAATTTGAGCACGCTCTCCTAATAGGAGGGGATTTTAACGCACACCATCAAAGCTGGGGATGTTCATTTAAGGATACTGCTGGATCCACCCTTCTTGAAGCTTTCGATCGAACAGGGGTATGTTTTTTGAATGATGGTACCCCAACGCTCGTCACACTACCGAGTAAGAATCCGTCCGCATCAGACATTTCAATAATATCCATCCTCCCCACTGGCCTTATCAGCCGTATGGGAAGTCCTCCCGGACAGCTATGGATTAAACCATTATCCTATCATTATCCAGATTGAAAACAAAACTTAGCTCCAAAACTGGAAAACCAGCCCGAAACGGTAGAAACAGGACAAGGCCCAATGGACACAGTATACGTTAGGTATTGAAAACGTGATTAATACAAATCCTCCTTCTAACTACTTCGAGGTGATGCAAATTATAGAGTTAGTCGCGAAAAACAATATCCACCGTTCATCGGGTATCCAATATACAAAAGCACAAGGCCATAATCCAAAATACTGGTGGGATGACAACTGCAAAGAAGAATGCGAAAAAAAAGCATAGGGCCTTCCTAGCTTACAATCAAAACCCAACTAAAGAGATTTATGTAGAATCATAGAAAGCCAGCGCGGAATGTAGGCGAAAATTTAGAGAGAAAAAAGTAGCAAGCTGGCAGACATTCTGCAGGGTTTTGAACAAAGATTCAAGTATCAGCTGGATATGGAGCAGAATTAAAAAACTGAAAAGCACATCCGCTCCCAAACCCCGGGTAGTCAATAAAAACTGTGTAGAAGAATTTATGTGTACCCTAGCTCCCTATACAGTCAATGAAGAAAGTGAAAAGACGGAGATTATGACTCAAGCAAGGCGTGATGGAGTAGAAAACCCCTTCACACTGGTAGAGCTGGAGGCAGCAATAGTGACAGGCTCTAATACAGCTTCAGGCCTTGATCTGATACACTACCCTATGATTGCTAAACTCCCGCCCAATGCAAAAACCGCACTCCTAGGCATAATTAATAATACCTGGACAGAAGGTACTATAATTCCTGAGTGGAAAATGCAGCTCATACTCCCTATACTCAAGCCGAGTAAGGCCCCCCAGCTTATCTGCATCATATCACCCCATTGCCATCATCGTGCTATCTAAAAACCTATGAAAGAATGATAAACAGGCATTTAGAATGGATTATGGAAACAAACAAAATCCTCCCCGACTTCCAACATGGTTTTTGGAAGGGACATAACACTTCCGACAATCTCGTGACATTTATCACTGACGTACAAAAGGCGCACTAAGAAAGTCACCCGGGTCATATTCTTGGATTTAACAAATGCCTATAACCATGTCAATATTAAAACATTAAAGAGAATAATGGAAGAAAAGAAGGTACCCGTCGTCATGATTAGGGCCATTATGAACATTATATAAAACAGGGGCATATACACACAAGTTAACAGAGAAATGTGCGGGCCGCGGCTGATCAACCAAGGCATCCCCCAAGGAGCAGTACTTAGCCCCCTACTCTTTTCCATATATACGGCATCACTGCAGAATATCTCTGGGGAAAATATTAAGATATCCCAATTCGCCGATGATATCACCATATGCACCAGTGCACCTTCCCTCGAGGATGCTATTAAACTAGTTAAACTATGCCCTCGAGAGCCCGGGTGTCCTTCCTGGCCGATCTCTACGGCCGTGCTGGCTCAAAAGTTTTTGGCAGTTTGGTGTGCCACGAAAGGGGCCTATTCCTTGGGATAAGGGTAATTTTATTGTTTTGTCCAATGTCTAGCAGGTCCCCGGCTGTCAAAGTAGACTGCTATTTGTCTGTATATGATATGTAGCTTTTTAATCTCCTTGGCACAGTGTTCTATAACCTCAGTCTAAGCTTGAAAGGCAATGGCCCAAGGCTTATATAAAATCTAGCTGTCCACATAGGTATCATACCAACACAGAGGGACATGTTTTGCTATTTCTTCTTCCTTCAGGCTTGTTTCTCCGGCTTCAAGTCTAAACACACCTTTTCCACTTCTTTGCACTGCCAATTACCCCAGTTCTCACACACATAAGTCAAGATAGCTCGTAATCCTCCATTGAGCATTCTTGTCTTGATGGACCAGTAAAGTCCTGTTTCAACAGACCTCCCTTCATATGGAATTTATACTAATGTTTTGGTGTTTGCAATTAATATTTTAACATGTACTTTGATTCTATTTACTTGATAAATAGAAAACATTGTAGTTGTAAACAAAAAATAATAAAACATTAAATGAAGACATTGGAAAAATCCAACATATTTTGAAAAATTAGTAAATGTACATATCCATAAGTTTGATTGTTACTGATCCTTTTGGTCAGAGAGAGGTCTTTGGTGATCACAGTAGCCTAGTAGTCACAACTTTGCTATAAACCTTGCAGTCATGGGTTCGATTTCCATCATTCTCTCTGGCCCATTTTTTTCACACTACTCTTCCCCCTCAGAAAGAATATGTAACCTGTATAAGATGTAACTTTCCTTGGATAATATGCAAAGTTCATAAGGCCATTAATGAAATAATCTTTTTGGTGGTCAGACAAGTTTTGTTATTTCACCACACACACATGCACACGCACACCCGCACAGAGAAATCTTGCAAACTATAATTTAAACTTTGGTGGGGGGATTTACTGTGGATGGTGTTGTAAAATATATTTGTAGCATGAATCTTTTGTCCAGATGTTCCTGTACATTTACATCTTTGATAATGTTTCAGCATTGGCACACGAATTCAGTGAAAACCCAGCTAATACTTCCATAAAAGAAGGGGAAGTGCTGAAGCTTACATGTTCTGTAGAATCGTCACCACCAGCTAAAATCACATGGCTGAAAGATGACAAACCACTACCTCAAAACAGAAGGTTTTTCTCTTTCTATTATTTTCTACTAGTTTCTAATTTTTATTAACTCATTGACTAATTTCAGTTATACTTAATTATTTAAATTGCAAGCAAGACTCTTTGCTAAAGAGCCACTGGCAAGGCTATTGGTTGATTAACAACCTGATGCTGGCCACTGAATTATAAAAATAGAGAAGCACAATAGATCTACTTAGGTCGATATACAGAAATGGCCCAGGGGCTGCCTTTTTTACACATATTCCTAATTAATTTCCAAATTTTTTCCAGATTTATTTTACTAGATTCAGGAAGCTTGTACATAGCGAATATAAAAAAAGATGACAGTGGCTTGTATAGGTATGTTTTTTATTTAATGCCTAAGAGCTCTACTTAGATATTAGTTTTACATGTGTTCATTTGTTGCCATTTATACAATTTTTCAATAAATCTTTTTTTTTTAATTTGAAATAAAATTGGTGTTTAAATGTTCTTCAGATGCCAAGCGACAAATGCGTATATAAAAAAGAGTAGGGTCAGCACTGGTGCAGAAGTTGTCGTCGACTCCTTCGGAAACAGTGGCCCTCATCCAGTTAAGTTCCTCGATTCTTCTCCACCAAACAATCTTACACTTCGTGAAGGCACCAAGACTTCAATAGTGTGTGCAGTCTCTGGTATGCCCAGGCCGAACCTTAAATGGATCAAGACGGGTTAGTTTAACTAATAATGTCTAAATCGTAACATCTAATAATTGAAATTGTTTCAGAAGGATTTAACTCAACGCGTGAAACTAGCCTAAACGGCAACTTAATCACTTCCAACAATGGGCTGTTAGTTCTACAGATAGATAAAGTCACTGCGGAGCATGCTGGGTCATACTCTTGCATCGCGAGTCACAAATTTAAAGACAAAACTGCAGTTTATAAGGTATTTATTTTGGATTGATTTTGATAAAATGTAAATGCAGAAAATACAAATTCTACTGCAATATAAAAACGTATATACAGTTTTATCAAACCTTAGTCAACTTTTTTTAAGCAAATCAATACTGTTCGTGTTTAACCTGTATTGTTGCCTTAAGTTTTGATTGACAACCTTACATAAACTTATGAATTAACCGGCAATGTAAATATTGAACAATCTTAAATTGCGTAATCAGTTTAATGAAAAGTTAATTGCGTTAAAGGTGTCAGGATTAATTTTTTCCCTCCTGACTTTGTGTCCATGCATGAATGTTTGTGTACAGATAAACACCTCTTGTGATGATATTTTCAACTTTATTAAATTAAATTTTAATTGTCTCTTGTGTCAACTTTTTGCACTTTGTTGAAATTAATTAAAAGATGTAGCGCAGAATGGAAACAGGTTGTCAGCCTCATAAGCTTAATCTTAATTAATTCAATGAAGTATATGCCATGGAACAAATGTAATAAAAAGGAATATCATTTTCAATGGAAGTAATAATAATGTGTGTGCATAATAAATGAGTAATTATTAAATTCCTTAATTTTTAATTGCATTGGGAAGGGGAGATTTTAATCATAAAGTAATTTATGGTGCCATCAAACGTATTCCAATTCCAACAATTTATGTCACTTATTGTTTATATTTTATGGCAAAATGTACTTCATTAAGAAACCAAAGCAATGGAATTTCATAACTGTTTTTTCATAAACTGAGTGTTTGTTATGTTTTACAATTTTTGCCATATATATATATATAT
>CM077107.1:29789509-29832035 GCA_039619505.1 Cimex hemipterus
TATATATATATATATATATATATTTTTTTTTTTTTTTTTTTTTTTAATTTTATTATTTTGTTTATTTTAGAAAGTGGTCAATGTAGTAATTCAGACTGCACCTACAATAATGGAAGCACCAAAATCTCAAATGTATCCAGCAGCCAAAACAGTAAGAATAGAGTGCGAAGTAAGAGGCCACCCTAATCCAAAAGTAATTTGGTATAAAAATGGAAAGGAGCTGAATATAAACGGTATTTAATTGATTTAATTAACTTTTGAATCATATTTCAGTTGTGTTTTTACAGGTCGAATCAAGCAAAATTTGAAGGAGTTGGTCCTGGGAGGTACCGTATCTCAAGATACTGGGATATACCAGTGCTTTGCGACTTCACCGGCCGGGGTTATTTGGCGTGCTGGACGGCTCGTTGTGAACACTTCTTCAGACCAGCCAAACCCGCCAACAAATCTGACTTGTATGACGATTTCCCCAACGCAGGTCAATTTGTCCTGGGCCCAAGAACAGCGGACAGATTTTAAAGCATTCACAGTTCATTACTTTCCCACAGGTTAGATTGTTACTTTATTTCTTTTTATTTTGTAAATAAAATTCCTTAATTGTAGAAGGAGGAGACGAGTTGAAAGAAGTAGCGAAAAATGAGACGTTCATTGTTAGCAAACTCCAGCCTTTTACCAACTACACATTTTATGTTCGCTCTTACGGAAAAGCAGCCAGTGAGTTGAGTGGATCGGTCTTTTGTAAAACAGGAGAAGCCAGTGGGTATTTAGAATTTTTTAGCCTTTAAACATAAAAAGACAATATAAAAAAATATTTCAGTGCCTACTGGAGGTCCAAAAGTGGTAGCCCGGGTCACTCCTTATTGCATCCATGTCACCTGGTCACCACCTCCTAGCTCAGAGGCTAGGGGTAGCATTACAGAATACAAGATTCAGTGGAAGAGGGTGAACCAGTCCTCCACCAATTTTGAAAAAGTTCCTGGAACAATTAAACAGTATACCATTCATGGTGAGTTGCATATGGATTGGATTAAGATTTGTTTTAGTTCTAATTTTATGATTTAGATGTAATACAAAACCAAGAGTATATGGTGAGGGTGATAGGAGCGACATCACTAGGTTGGCCTGACCTATCTGAAGACCAAGCTCCTTGGATAAGAATCAAAATTCCAAAACACAGCAGTAACCCGTTCCCTCCTCCAACCATGCGCTTAATAGCGGTGAACGATACAACGATTCATGTAAGCCATGAGGTTTCCAATATAAAAACTAGATTTTATACTTCTTGTTTTTAAAGGTGGAATGGACATATCCAAAAGGAATAGACATTGACGGTTTCAAGTTGTATTACGGCCAGCTTAACAGTACAGATCGAACATTACTAGTGCTTAAGAAAAATGTCTCTGATTTTCATATAACCCATCTAGGTATGAGTTTTGATTTGTTCATTAAGAAATAAAATGCTTATTAAATTTTTTTTGTCAGATCCTTCTACTTGGTACGAAGTTGAAGTGAAGGCATTTTCTGGAGATATTGAAGGGGAAAGCTGCGTTGAGAGTAAGCTGACTCGGGAGAAGGTCCTTTTTGAGCCTTCTTTGCCGATGCCAATTTCGCTTGAGGCGACATCCCCAACTCCTCACTCAATCAACATCTCCTGGTCTTTGCCTCCCCATCATCACTCTTGGAACATCACTCATTACACTGTCTTGTACAACCTCCTATACGCTCCTACTCACAACTTTACAGGGAAGACTGTTCAAACGTGAGCACTTTCATTCCTTCATTCATTGGGGAGTTTATAACAAAATTCTGTTTCAGATCAAACATGAGTGTTCAAATTACGGGTTTAGCGGCGAACACGCTGTATGAGTTTTCAGTCAGAGCTCATGGGTACAACAACCAGGTCAGTGCTGTGAGCAGTAAAATCGAGTGCAAGACATTGCAAGAAGGTTGGTTTCTTTTTTTAATGTTTAAAAATAGTCTTACTTTATTTTCAAATATAATTGATAGGAATTTTTTTCTTTAATTACCCCTTCTTATGATAAACTTTTTTTATTTGATGGATAATTATTTTGTACAAATGTTGACACATTTTAATCCTCTTCTAAACAAAAATGTTTGTTTACCTCAGTACCATTTTATTACTTGGGATTTATTCATTGTTTACTAAGATTACAGCATATGAATTGCATAATTTTGTTTTATAAGTTTAGTCTTGGTTGGAATGTTGCCCAAAATGCCAGAAACATTAATGAAGTCTGGCCCAATGGTAATGAGAGCACTTTTCAGAGATGTTTAAAAAGATTCAAGAGAAGGCTTGGAGTCAAAGTGTCATAGAAGGATTTCTTTCCTAGATGATAGCGAATTGATAGCTTTGCTCTAAGAAAATCCCAGAACAAATGTTTGAGAACTTCTAGAGAATCTTTTAGTTAGTAAATTGATCAATGTTGGACCGTCTTACAGCAATTGGAAAGGTGAAAAAGCTCGGAAGTTGGATTCCTCGTGCATTAAGCGCCTGTCAAAAAAAATTATCATTGTGAAGTTTATGCAAACTTCTTTGCTAAAACAGAAACAAACCTTTTCTGGATAGAACTTTTACTTGTGATGAAAAGTTGACTCTCTATGAATGCAGCAGATGTCTGGACACTGGCTCAACAAAAGAGAAGCAACACCACATTTTCAAAAGCCCAACTCTTGTTGATTTACTACAGCTTCTTGAATCCTGGTGAAACAATCAATGCTGAAACATAAATTAAAGCAATGCACCAGAAATTGGCATTATTGAAGCCAAGGTCAATCAGAAAAGACTGATTATGTTAAACAACAACGCTGGGCCCCATGTCTCACATTATGAGGTTCTGGTTCCCAATTCCCCAGGCCTCTCACTTATGTATTATCATTTTTTCAAACACATGGACCTGTTTTATCACATAAAAAAGTCCATAAAGAATGCATTTACAGAATTTGTTAATAACAAGGACTCAAAATTCTATTTATAGTTTATGTAGAAGTTGCCATCACATTGGGATAATTGTTTTGGGAGTGATGGAGGATATTTCAATTATTAAAAGTTATTGAAAATAATTTATTTAATTAATGACCTTTTGAGATAATTTTGTAACAATAAACACAAAATTCTTCTATAAACTATAATCTATTTAAGTTAACTCTAGAATACATTTTGTTTGTCATGTATATTTTATATGTTTTAACCAACGTTATTTATTATTTTTTATTGTGTGTTAATAACATTTTTTAGTATTAGATGTTATTGAAAACATCACATGGAGGATTCTCAATTCGACAAGCATCCAAGTGTCATGGAAGGGAATAAAATCAGCATCTTATTATTCGATATTCTACTCACTTGATCCGTCTGCACCTTTGAACCTTTGGCATCAAGAGAACATTTACAAAAATCAGACATCTGCCAAGGTAAAACGTAAAATTGGCCGAATCAAAAGACTTAGATTACATTGTAACCCTAACAATCCCTGAACATTGTAATACTCTTTGCTAGCTGACCGGACTTAAGAGCAACCATGAATATTCGCTGAGGGTGAGAGGTGGCTCAAGCTCGGGCACAGGGCCACTTTCGGCGAATGTTTTCTTCACTCTGTTTGCAGATATTAATCGGCCTTCAAAAGATGAAAACCACCAGCCTTCAGGATCAATTCAGTCTGATCAGTTTTTAGGTACATCTTTTAAATATAGTTCAAAAATTAAAAAAAAAATTCAGTTTTATGTATAAATGCATCTTGTTTCAGGCATTGTAGTAGGTTGCTCTATAAGCATTTTGTGCATATTATTATGCACTGCTAGTTTGCTTTATAAAAGGAATTGTAGTAAAAACCAAGGGCAAATTTCAACAAACGGCAATGGTCAGTGTTCTTCTGAACTTGAAATGCAAGCTCTTACACAGCTTGTCTCTAAGGTAAATATGCACTGCATAACAAAAATAAATAAATATGGCTTCGTATAATAGTGAAAAGTATCCTTCTTAAAGAAAAAAAAAAATAATATAGTAAGGTGAGTGATAAAAAATGACCAATTTCATTTCTTGGAAATTGTAGACCCCTGTAGGCTTTGTTTTTTCCGTCCAATTAGATTTGATACCACTAATCTGTTGACTTATACCAAATGCATGTGTAAAAAAATAATCTTTTCTTGCATTCAGTTTTGTCTTAATCTAGTTTCCATTGCGCGAAAATCACTCACACAACTGTTTCATGAAACTTATCTTGCATTGTGGATACCTAGCCAAGACTACGAAACTTTTGGCGTGATGATATTTCGAGGTGAGCTGATGAGACACTGATTTTTTTGTGCATTCAAAGTGTTTCAAGTTGTTTGTTTCTCTCCGTATAAACACATTTATCTCAAGTATTGAATTAGACTTATCTGAATCACAATTATCGATTTTCGTGGAATGTTGAAACATAAAACTTATCATAAGAAGAAGAATGGAGAGGATCCATGGAAGGAAATGAACATCGAAATGGGACCAAGACAAAAAGTACAACAAAAAGTATTGCCATGATCGTAAACGGTGATGCAGCAGTTGGCGTATTTATAAATGGCACACTTGTCTCACACAAACTTATTGCTCACCTTGTTTCACCACTAGGTTGTGAACTGTAGGATCTTGTGGAAATGATTAACCAGAGACGGTGTTTCATGAGTGATTCTTTCGTTTAGTTGTGTGAGTGATTTTTTCGCACAATGGAAACCCAGATGTAGAGTTAAGTTAAACAGTATGAATGAAAATTTGAATATTACATCACTATTGGAAAGTGAAATTTTCCACCACCAAAACAACCCATTTGGTGCAGCAATTTGAAGAAGAGGATGCTCTCTTTGAGCAGACAGTGTGCAGATGGTTCCAGAAATTCGAAGCCGGTGACGTCAGCTCACGAGGAAAGAGGGTTCGGGATGAAAATCATCATTTGATGAAGAAGTTTTGTGGGGCACTATTGAGGTAGGCCCAAGTACTCCAGAATTTGCAAGAGAGCTTGGAATATTCCAATCCACCATAAATCTAGGACTGGATAACTTCACTTATTGATTGGGTCCTCATAAGTTGACTATTGAGCAAACATAATGACAAATAGAAATTTGTCACTATCTTTTAAAAAACTTAAATGACTTTTGGTTCATCAAAAGAATAGTTAGTTGCAATGAATTGGATGTATTGGAGAAACCCCAAGACCGAGAAACAATGGCTAGACTGCAATTATCCTGCTCTACCAATAGCTTGCAACAGTTCAACAAAAAGGCAAAGCTATTTAGTTATTTAGTATTATTTAGTAGTTTGAATTATGAATGCATAATTCATTATGTGTTCATTCCAGAAGGTCATAGATTCAAAACTTTTGTTGTGAGCAGTTGCAAAAAATGTATGCTATTTTGACCCCAGGATTAGTAAATAGAAATTGGGTTTTCTTTCGACAAGATAACGCACGACCACACACTTCTCTTTAAGGCAGTTGTAGACATGTGGTATTCCTGGTGAATTGCCAAGAATTGAGATGCTCATCTTGGCATTTGCTAAAAAGCATGTATACGTATTTGTCAAGAGCCGTGATAGTCTCCAATGTACTACCAATGGTGATGGTCAACGGTGAAACTGTCATTGCTGCAGCTGCAGTTACTGCTTTGTGTAGTGGCACTTTGAAGCAAACAAGGAAAGTGACAATTAGCTACTTTTGGTAGACAACTATAACTACTTTTGGTTTTCATAGACATTGGACCTACACCCCTCATCCACCATAGGGGATACACTGAAGTGAAGGTAGAAAAGCCACACTGAAAATAGTGCAATACTGCAACAGACAGCACTAAAATGTACAAAACATACTGCCATAATTCTTAGAAAGAAAGAGAGGAATGGTACGAGTCCAGATCTATCGGCAGTCTCTAGTCAAACAAAATCGTACATATAAGGTCTGTGAAGCCTTTTTATAGCTAAAATGCCAGATCTAACCACTCAAACCAGACTAAACCCCTGACTACTTGATCTAGAATGTATGACTCCCCTTTTCGAGGTGTCCACTCAGGAACCACACAGATGGCTTACACCACCTAGCCAAATGTACAAGGATACCAACAACCAGCCATACTACCTTAACAATAGGTCATCCCAATACCAATGATCTCCAAACAATGCTTACCTCTTTCAATGAATTTAAATATCTTATAACCACCATTATCTTGATTATAAATATTCCTAAACTGACTGCAGTATTGCATGAATGATACATCCAATCTGATGTATACAGCCAACCATGGTTTTAGGATAAATGGCCTGAACTGCCACAGGTGTTCAGCTAACCTCTAATATCATATCACACTATCATCTCACCAATTTCCATTAACTTCCTACAAATCACCTATGTGACCAGTATTCTGACCTCTACTTTCAACCCCATTTCTCATCAGTCAACAAAACCCTGAATCCTTAAGCTAGCTCCATAGATAAACAAATTCCATACTCATTTTGTAATTCCATCGATCAATCTCTCTAAAATGCCAGAGGACCTGACTAAAGTTTTTGCTTCCTTTATCACTGCTTATTGTAGGCTGTCCAGAATGCACACCTACAGTCAAGAAGCCACCACTACCTCATCAACCACACATTACAAACACCTAACCCAAAAAAGTCAACCCAGGGCAACATGGCAGAGATCATTACATGTGCTTGAAACAAAGGTTGTTGATACCCTACTTGACCCAATATATATTTTTCACAGATAAATATATATTTTTAAAAATTTACAGAAGTAAGGATTGTATTCATCGAAATAGTTCCTATTTGTTTTCCCCATTATTAGATGTTTGTAAATAAAATCAACTTATTCATTCTCTTACCATTGTTTGTGAACTTGTTTCATATTTTTAAGTCAATTTTCAGCCTGTGTTTTGTTATAATTTGTTTCAGTTTTATTCAATTCCTATTTCAATTTGCAGGGTATTTTCCCAAATGGTCAGGCCAACGGTATGAAACACCCTTTGATTATTAACGGAGGAATACCAAATGGGATAGTGAGAGAAAAAGGGGTCAGGATAACTGAAAATCCACAGGTGAGGGATCGCTTCTGTGTGTTATTTCCTTTTCGGACGACAGATGTAGAATGAGACAGTGCAAGTGAGAATGTCGAGATTTGTGTATGACAAAAGCCGAAATTCTTTGCATTACATCTGTGGTATTCTGACCCTTTTTTCTTATAAACTTCAGTAATTATTGGATATAAATAAATAATTTCATATAAATATAAAATAAATCGTATTCATTTCAGAAAGTCCTGAGGGCTGTTAAGTAAGGTAACGTTTAAAGAATAACCAATTTCATATATCTTAGATTAATATTAAAAATCAATTAGCATTCCAACAAGGGCAGTAACAGATATAACTGTTTTAATTAGTGACAGGATTTTCTCACATTCTTTTATGTGCCAAAATGTTTTATAAAGAAAGCACAAGAATTCTTAATTATAACAGCCAATTTGTACTCTGTATTAAAAAACAGATATTATTGCATACTTGGTCCAGAATTTGCTGTCACCACTCACCCTAATAAATTCATTTTCTCAATATATAAACTAATCCCCATTCTCACTGTTAGAGTATCACTTTTTCATTTTTTTCTCACACTCTGGATGGTCTTAAGAAAAAAGCAAATTGAGTTGTAACTAAAAAGCTTTTTGGCAGTCCTTGGCACTGTTAGGAGTGAGTTGGTTTTCAAGGACATTTGAGATCGACTGTAAAAAAACTATGTAGACATATTTAAGGTTGATTTGCCCTGATGATGACCTTGAAATATTCAATAGAAAACCTGTAATTACGAAATTTCAAAAGGTTTGCTTTGCTCTCTAAGGAACCGAGGCATGACAGCCTTCCATTATGTCCAATGTTCTTATTGAGTGGTCTTAAGTGGGTGTAAATTATGTATGGCCTACTCTGAGTCATAACATTAAAATCTCTATTCTTGTAAGGCCATCTGGTCGATTGAGTGACAGAATCAGTGATCTTATTGTTCATATTTCAAGAGAATCATTTTATGAATACTTTCGGTTGATTTAGATATGATTACTCACTATTGTATGGACGTCTCTGGTTAGGTAATTGTCAGATTGGTTTTGGATTCTGGGTTTCCTTATCAAGGAAAGTGTGTGGGAACTGAAGGCAGACTAGAGTCAATAAATATAAACAGTAAAGAACATTGTGCTCATATCTAGTTGGTAACATATCTATATTCCATCGAATAATTTAAAGAAGAAAACATTAAATTAAACAAATTACTTTTTATTTTTTTTTTGCCCCTATTTGATAAAGTAAAAGAGAAAACGGAGAAAGTTTTTTAATTTGTTTGAATGTATGAATTGTGCTTGTAAAAACCAAATAAGTTATATTATATATATTAAATAGAATAAATAGAAATGAAGATGAGTAATAAATCATTTATTTATTTGACAGAGATTGGAAGGTGAGTGTGGAAGTAGTCGGACGACAGACGAAGGAGACAGCCTCCTGAGCGGGCCCGACCCAGAAATGGACAATGAGGAGACCCATATGACCACAGTCGGCTCCTCGTTCTTCAGCAAAGAGCTGCCGCCGGATGACGGCTTTCATGAGACTTCGAACCTTACACCCAACTGGTAGTGGCCGCAACCACAAACTGGCAAAAGCAATACAGCAATACCACCGTCAAGTACAAAGAAAGTGAACAAACACATTTATAATAGAAAGTAGACACACTATTGCCTCTCTATTATTCTTAAATGATAGTCTTAAGTTGCGCTGTTCAATTCGAACCATCAGCAAATGTGAAGCTTCCCTATGTTCTTCCAACAGTACTTTGTTATTTGCTTTTTTTGTTTTATTTATTTTTTTCTTTTTCTTCGGAGTAATGCGGGTATATTCAGTTCAATTTTACAGCATTGTTTTAATTTTATTTACGTGGTCAATTTTAGACACAAGTTTACTAGGTTTTAGATTTCATGACGATTTAAAGTACAACACTTTTTTTTGTAAATATTTTTTTAAAAAAATTTCCTGAAGCAATTTGTTCCTATTATGGCAGAATGCACTATGTTGTACAGTTTATCTTTTAAAAGAACATTTTAGTTGTTTGTGTTGTTTTAGCTGCCACAATGTTTAGCAGGTTTTAATTTCTTTAGTTATTTTTTTTATATGTAGTAACTTTAAGCAAGTTAGATTACTGCTGATTCAAACAGTTATTCAACTATCAGTAAGTAATCCATATACTTAAATTTTCTTGTACCTGATTATTCTTTCCATTAAAAGAGAAAAAAATAAGATTATCGGATTATTTTTTAAAAAGTTGTACAAAAAAAAGAAAAAAAAAGAATTTGATACAATAGAGAGTAATGAACAACCTTAGGATTAACATTGTTTCTATTCAGTTTGTTTTATTTCTCTATTTTTGGTGGTCAAAATATTTCCAAAAATTGTGAATTTGAACAATTGACTATAGCTGTTTTAAATATACATTAGACTGAATGAGAAAATGTTAATAAAAGGAACAAAACTTAAGTTTCTGCAAACGCAAGATGATATATTCTTATAAAAATATTGAGAAAAAGTTAAATCTCTTCATGTCGGTAGCTTCCAAATTTATTTAAAAACCACATTTTGTCTTGACGTTGTTTTTTATGACAAACAAAAAACAACACAAAATTATTTTTTAAGAGATCTAAAAATGTTAAATTGTTTTATGAAAATTATTTTTGAAAGTGTGAAACTAAGTATTAGATTTTTATTGAGGCACTTTTACCATGAAAAGCCCAATTTTTATTTATATTTTGTTTTGAATTTTTATGTGGTTTCCGTCCAAATTAGCTATCGTCATTGGCATGCTGATGAGAACGAAATTGCATAAGTTAGTACAGGGTGTTTTTTGTAAGGATAAATCACATTGCTATAACAGTATTGCTCAATGAACAGAGATATTCCAGTCATGAACGGTTCATTCCTAAACATACCTCATTTTTATTATTCGGCCATCGCCATTCCCTATGTTACCTACTTTCTGTCGCTTTGAGGAGCAATCACAATACCTCAGCTGCTGTGATAAGTTCATTTGGATTGCCACAGTGCATTACAGTTCCAAACGAAGCAATATAAAATTCCGGTCTTCCATAACAAAAAATAAGTTGACTACAGATTTTTTTTTTTTAATTTACAACAGTTTAATTTTTTTCTACTTTAAATACATGCTTTTTTTAATTCATGGACACATGCCATTTTTGGAACCACCTCGGTTGCTTGTCGTGAGCAAGGATAATTTGTAAAGAAATCTCAGCCTGATAAGAGTCAGTTTTGCATGAGGGCTTTGTGAAAATGCTAGGCTGCAACAGATCTGAAAATATATATAATGCAAGTTACTAAGAACGACTGTGCTGTCATGTATAACAGAAAATATATGTGAAAACCCAGCTACCTCAATAATTAACTATTTGCTATTAAGTGGACCTCTCAGGGATTTGGTTGTAGCGATTCGCCCAACTTTTTAATCACTCTAAAGTGTTTGAAAATGCTTCATGCACTATTTAAAAATGCATGTCTTATCAAATAATTAATAGTGTTTAAAATATAATGTTGAGAAAGTGTGTATTAAAAATATATTTTTGTTTGTTTTTATTGCTGTTTTATGTCAAATTCAACAAGGCTTTTATGTGACAGTGTGAAGTACAAATTACTCGGCCTACGTCAATAAACAAATCAGGGATAATATGACTAACAATTTTGTCTAATTTAAACAAGGGATATAATTTTTTGAAATATTGCCTTGTCTAAAGCACAATAAATTTTTATTAGCGAAGAAATGGTGTTCTAACAAAGAAAAGAAGCAAGGGGAGAAAACAAGAAAAAATTACCAAAGAGCTATAAATTGAAAATTAATTGTATATATATAATGTTTAATATATTTTCAGTCTATGTGTGTAAACTTTTCTAGCTTAGATAGATTTAATAGATCCAAGAAAATAAAAACCTACAGGTCATCTAGCTTGTCATTAGGAATTGCCTAATGTGCCAGTGCGTTTTACACAATGCCTTTTTGAAAATTAAAAAAATGTAATTGCTCATTGCTTGTTGACACAAATTTAATTTCATTTGGAACAAGCTGTGTTCAGTATTTAAAATAGATGCCTAGACCGCTCATTTATGTTAAAAAGGAAACAATTGCACACTTAAAGTTACAAGAAAAATGACTGAATTGTGTGCTAGTATTGCCTTACAGTTTTGAATTTTTTTTCATTTATATTTAATTTTATTAAGTAAAGCAAACATTATCACAACACTTTTGCTCAGTCATATATTGCATTTATATAAATATATGAAAGTTTTTTAATACAAATTTAACATTATGAAATTCTAACATTATATTTGCTTAGTTCATCATTATAATGTATTTATTAATGTAATAATGTGGAAAATATGCAATTGCGAGTTTTTAATGTTCTATAATTAAGTAAAAGTAAAATGGGTGAATCGCTTCAACTTTGTTAGTTTGTAAGTTTTAGGCCTTGTGTGATGTGAGATGAATGTGCCATAATCTCATGCTGTCAAATGACAAGGGCCTGTCTGAACCTCATTTCTCTTGATAACGATTTTTCAAAGTACGAGTCCACTCCATTTCCATTCTGGAATGCATCAAATTCTCTTTGTGATTTGTTCGCAATTGGGAAGACGAGTGTCTGCACAAATGTTGTAACCTTGTACAAAAAAAAAGGAAAAAAAAAAAAAAAAAAAGGAAAATGGTGCCTTTGTTTAGAGTTTGTGTGGTAAAATTCAGTAGTTGATTTTAGAATTGTTGATGTCAAGTCTGTAAGGAAAAAGCCTTTTCCTTTGTTCTTTTGGTTAGATGAGATAAACAAAACCACCGGTGAACCTCTTTTTATATGTATTTTTGGAATTTCAAGCACATTTGTGATTTAAAAGAAAAAATTCATGGCATTCCCTTATTTTATATATCTAGTTTTATCAAATAGAAAGTTTATCAAGTTTTACCATTCAGTTTTGTTGGGAGAAAATATGCTTGAGTGATATTCAGTGAATGGGTTATATGAGAAATGTATTATTTTATAAATATGTATATGTTCAGGCCATCACACTAGGCTTATGTTTTTTGTTAAGTTTTTTTTTTCTTTTTGTAACTACCCAATGGGATTCATCGAAGGGCTATATTGCCCGGGATCCAAACTACCTCAAGCTCTGGCAATATTTGCCTACATTTGATGAGTGTCGCATGCTTTTATGGTGTTCAATTCCTGTACATAGAATCTGTACATTTTTCTTGATTAAAACAAAAAAGTTAATTTATTTTTTCTAAGGCTAATCATTGACAAGAGATTGGGGACTTTATTTTAATTTGTCCCCCAAGTCTGGAATTATCATCAGTACAATATGTCTACTTACTTTTAATTGTTATTTCTTTTAATTGTTGTTACTTTTTGTAATTTATCCTTTCAAGTTTGACTGGTTGAAGGTTTTTTGCTTATTGAAATCGACTCAGGTATATTCTATTGTATTTCATACTGTACATTATTTACCAGAATTTTTATTGATGTCATTTTATTGTATATAGATATGAAAAGTTAAAAAAAAAAATTAATCAAATGGTAGATAGAAAAATTTAATTTTCCTTTTCCTTTTAACGTGTAGATTGTAATTTAAAGTGTTTATACTCTCCAAACGCTGTCTGGCTCCATGTGTTGACTTTGATGAATAAAACAAATTAATAAACATTAAAAAAAAAGGATGTATGCTTATTTTTGTACAGATATGTTAATGAAATATTTGTAATTATAATGTGTTGTAACATTTTATAATTATCTGTAGTTTATAAACATAATATATTACAAATTATATGAATTTATGTTCATTTTATTGTCAATAATATATGATTCATTGTAAAATGTTGTATTGATTATGAACGTATTTAGTTCTAAAAATCTTGTACAAAATTATAAATCTCTAATATTGTCGAGATACAGAATAAACTCGGGGTGAACTGGCAATAGGTTACTTATCGAGTCCGTTGAACTACTCAAATATGTTTCACTATTCCATCTTGTTCTCCATACCATAAAAGGATGGGTTAGACATTGGTCACAGCCTCCAACAAGCAATGAACAGCTTCAAACCCCACTCTTTTGAAGAATGGTATTCTGTTTCACAAGATGAAATTCACTTATTTACTTGATGGCTTGGTGACTTGAAGTTTTCAGTGAGCCAGACTAGGTGATCCCCATTATTAAGGGCACAACCAGGTAATAAATTGTTAGTTAAATTTTAATCTAGCACTAAATAATTTTTTGGGATGTTTGGTAAATTTTCTTGCAAGTCATCATAATTAAATAATTTTTGATTAAAACTTATGAATTTCTGATCTTAATTTGGTATACATCTGTTTTGTCTTAAACTTTAGTCTATTAAACTTGAAAACGATGGTGAAATAAGCATTTTAGTAGCCAGAATTCTAATTTTTTTCAAAGTTGAAAAAGTTACTATGGTGATTCTAAACGACTATTTCCAAAAGATGAAACCAGAAAATTTCAACAAACATACTTCATCTAATATCCATTTTACTTGTGCAATTACTTTGAAATTTTGATTTGAAATGCTCTCCACCTGCTGCATGTATTTTTGACGCGTTGCCGTCACATTAAACCTGTACATTGGTACGATAAAGAAAATGTTTTTCTGAAACTTACATCACACTAGACTCATCTCACGATATCTGAATAATTATCGATTAACGGTCACTAATCTCTACACATTTCTACACGAGTAGCCTTAGTGTTAGCAAGATAGCACATAACAAAAAAAAATGTTTTGAATCTTAAAACTATTTTATTCCTAAAGAAAATAAAATAAGACAGATAATATCTTTAATCAAAGTTGCAGTTGTGTCGGTAAATATGTAAACACTTGCACTATTTCAGTTTCGAACCCGTTTAATAAATCAATTTTTTAAATTTTCCACTTTACCAATGAGCCATTTTTCCTTTCCTCCATCCATTTCATCTAAGAAAAGTAATTAAAAAAGAAATTATACCACCAAAAAGGATATTAAATGGAGTACATTTTCTGAAATTTGCTTGAACTGCAAGGTTTGGAAATATTAGTTTAGAATCACTATAGTAAATTTTTTAACTTTGAAAAAAAAATTTTTTTTCAAATTTCTGGCTACTAAAATGCTTATTTCACCAACGCTTACAAGCTTAGTATTAATCTAATCATATTAGAAATTTAACTTAGTTTTCAATGGTATCAATGGATTTGTCAAATACCTTTTAGTTTTGGAGTTATTTTAGTTGAAGCAAGGTCATGCAATATTAAAAAATCAGGAAAAGTGGATTAACTCCGAAACTACTGAGATTCGGACCATAGTTAATTAGGACTTTTTGTTTCCATTTTGAATGAAGGAAAGGTTTGTAAAACAAGTGGCCGAACACACTTCATAAGATGTGGTCAATCGATGATTGTAGATAAATCATGTAGCTCGGATAAAATCAGATAAGACCAGTTATAAAAATTGTGAAATTAATCAACATACCTTGTCAGGTGCTTAGTAGAAGAATGGTAGTGAATTAGGAAAATAATTGCACAATTAGGAAGGAATTAAAATAACATTCTTAAAAAATCAAAATGGTGTATTTTGACAAATTTTACAACTACTATATTTAACATTTCTTAACTACAAAAATGTTCCAATGATTTAACATGGCAATTTTTGTAAATGTAAATGTGTTGTTCAACTATGTTGCTGTGATTTTCCAGGTAACTAATTTGGAAAATTCTAAAGAAATTTTAATTGAGCATCGAGGAACTACAAATTAATAAGTATTG
Source organism: Cimex hemipterus (assembly GCA_039619505.1). Lineage (NCBI taxonomy): Eukaryota > Metazoa > Arthropoda > Insecta > Hemiptera > Cimicidae > Cimex > Cimex hemipterus. The sequence goes on from CM077107.1 coordinate 29,804,381, forward strand.
AACAGTATTGAGCACGCTACTATATATCGATTCAACTAAAAAACAGGTAGAAAAGAGTAAATAAATAAAAAGTTAAAACCTATTGACATTTCTCTAAGTTCTGATGACTAAGAATTAACAATAAATAAATAAATAATAGCCCCAACTGTACAGAGGATCGTCTCTTAATCAGTCTCTTGAGAACTAATCTGATATTTACACAGCGGCAATTTGAAGGGGAAAACGAGTCCGTGGCAAGGCGAAAAAGAAAATCAATGGTCTTTCGGAGTGTAGCCTGCATATGCGAGGTCGGACGACCTTTTAGAGAAGTAGCCGGTCAGCCCGGGAGGGTAGAAATTCGCAGGCGGCGTGGTCGACTCGTAGCCACTTCTGCCCCAGAGGCTCCAGCCGTGGTGGTGATCGTCGCCGTGGTCGTGATCGTGGTGGTGGTGGTCGTCGTAGTGGTGCTGGTGGTGGGCATTTTCGTAATAGATTACCTTGAAAAAAGAAAAATCGGCATGAATAAGGTGCACTCATCGTTTACCTCGCCTCCTCGGCTCATGAGATTGCAGGGTGCAACGGTTCAGTATTCCAGTGGTGGACCTGGGTCATGGAAATTCATCTGGTCCAAAACACCCCATTTTGTCCAGTTTGAAGGGAAAAAGGGACATTTTCCTAAGCTTCTACGGTTCAAGGTGTCATGCAGCTGTTCAGGTGTGGTGGTGAAACTATTAGGAAAAGTGAGCAACTGGTAAATTACCCAGCTTGTTTAGAGTTGAAATGTTATTCGAGCAAAAATGTTCTTAATCATTTCAGATTTTGAGGGATGCAAAAAATTCTGATAAAACCAGAACTTCTCACAGGTACAACGTTCTGTGACCGTGCTTGATGTTATTCACCATCATCATCATCAACAACAACTACAGCAAAAGCACAACGTTATCCTAGGTTTTCTTCTTTCTTATCTATTATAGGCAACCGAGATATGTTATAATTATATTGTAAAGCAGTTTTTTATTTATTTAAAAGAATAGCTTGTTAATACAAAGAAAATAAGAATAAGGATTACATTTTCGAAGGAAACTATTGAACTCGGCATCTATCCGACTAATGGTTAGTTACCAATATCTTCCAGGCGTTTGATTAACCATTTCTCTATGCCAGTTATTACATAGAATCTTTCGGTTTCATATGTAATTTTACTTAACACAGTGCAAACCCCGCAATCATTGAGAGTATGCGTTTTCGACAATAATACCAGTACATCACCGCACAAACCATTCATCAGGAAATTTATTAGAGCCAACCCTTTGAGTCCTAATGATCAGCAAAACAAACTTTAGTAATTATGCTACAAGGTATCCAGAAAAAGTTTAGATTGGCGCCAAATAAATCAGTGTTGCCAATACCCCAAAATTGCTTGCTAACCTTAAACAAAACACTAAAGTTGACATTGTTTTGAAGCAAATTTTGTCAAGAAAGAATTAAATTATAAACTGGATACGAATATTTTATGCTTTGAAAATTTAACGAGTAATTTTAAGAGGTGGGGTGAAGAAGTCTTGTAGGAAGCAGAAGATTCCAGAGATTTTAGAAAGACGTCGAAAAACAAAGTCTTGCTAAAAATCTTCGACTAATTCGACAAACCTACGGGTCAAGTATTTGGGCGGGGGCAGTATTTTTCCTTCAATTTTTCATCCTGTGTAGTGGCAGCATTGCGTTTTTCCGCACTAATTTAAAATCTCTGGAATAGTCTATTTTCAAACACAAAACTGTAATTTGGATGGATAGATTGTTTTATTTGCCAAAGATAAAATTGTTCGTATCCAGTTTTATAACTTTACCATTACTTGGCCAAAGTTAATGCCAACTTCAGCTATTTTTTAAGGATGACAGGAAATACCAGGAGTTCAGGATAGGCGTAGTGCTTTGTTTTTGCCCGTGTATTGGAAGTACTAATTTATTGGCGCCAATTTAAGCTCTATCACTACACGCGATTTCCCGACCAAAAAGCTCAAATGGCTGCAAATTGAAAGATACGTGAAAGACCACCAGGCCACTAAACTTATAATTTCAATAAGTAAAAATATTACTCAATTATAACTAATCAACATATACTGTAAATAAATAACTAGTTAAGATAACATGTCTAACTGTTTGTGATTGCAACTACCTTTTTTTACCAACTAGCACAAATGCTAAGGAGTTGTACACAAAAGCTATGTATAATATTTTTATGTTATTTTCGGAGATATATCGTCTGTATCGAGTTCATAATGAATGGTTTGTACACAGCACGCTCTAATGACGCTTTGTAAATCTGATTATATTATTTGGAACGTTTCGTGCCCGATCTGGAGCATTAACACGATAATTAAACTATTATGGGTAATTACGTGAACAAAATTACAACTAAGTTGTTTTTGCACTATAACTTACTACAATAAAAATTGTGTTTTATTGTGTTTTGAAAATTTCTACTTTAATATTGTTTTACAGTACTTTACCCGGGTTCGAATCCAGCCGCCCTGCATTCGAACCCGACATACTTATGAACGGGCTTTTTTTCAAAACACCGGCACCCTGCTTTATACTTTAACGCTGAAACATAAAAAGTGAACGTAACGAGACTAGACGGTCTTACATTGTACTGAATAAATCTATTTGTGTTTAGTGGTCTAATTGACCATGTTGATTATTTCAGGTAATTATTCTTTTTATGTAATGTCTTCGGTGAGATGGAAAGTTAATGTCACAAGCGGGATTCAAACCTACGATCTTACACTCAATAGAGAGATAAAGCAGCGGCATATTGGGCCAAAGGTCGTGAGTTCGAATCCCGCTCGGGACCCTTAACTTTTTCATCTCAACCAAGACCTTACATAAAAATAATAATTACTTGAAATTGAATTGTATATTGAACTCTTCGTAAAATGAAAATATGCTGTACATAGCGTTACACTTTCTGGCCAAAACGCGGAAGTGGCCTCCTTTGTCAACATTCAGGCCAGAAATTTCAAACATTCTGGACCGGTAAAAACAAAATAAATAAATTTTCAAAAAATAAATGTTTTCCAAATTACAATAATTACATGTATTAAGTATAATTAAAAATTGAGAATTGGACGAGATTAAGTGCAGAATGCGCCAAGAGTTTAATTTCCCAGGATGTACGATGTGACTACTTCTGGGATTAAGACTTTCTTCAACAAACGGGAACTTTCTCGCCAAGGAATGTTTATGAAAATAACCTGTTTTTTAATAGATCCACCCTACTCATTGATTTATATAAAAATAAATAAAATCTTTTGGATTCTTACCTAAATCAGTGCCAAAGTCTGATTTCCTTTGAATAAATAAAAGGAAAAAGCTTACCTTCTGAGGATGGTGTTTGTGCTTCATCTCTATCCAGAGTTTGACGGCATGAATGATGACGAGGATGGTAGCGAGGAGGGCTCCTTTGAACTGCAGAAACGTTTGGAATGCGACGAGAAGCATCTTCAACTTGTGCTTGATGAGGAGAGCTATCAGGACTAGCTTGATGATGGCCTTCTTGATCGCCTTGATTTTCTTCTTCTTCTTGTGTCCTCTCCCGTCTGTCATAAAATATACACACCCTCTGTTAAGCCCCATTCCCACATATCAACATATACATTATACCCTCTCGTGATATTTTCCTTATAATCTTTTTTTCTTTATCTTTTTATAGATTATATATTTTGCTTCGATTACTGCTTATTTACATTGAATAAATAGCAATTTATATACAAAATGTCACAACGGACAAAAAGCGTTGACAATTTTTATGGTTAGTTAAAATCGAATAATTTTTTATTTTTTTATTTGAATAGTTGTGTATCATCTTGTTTCGCTGTTTTTGCTACATAGGAATGATGGTATGGCTCCCAGAGATGATATTTTATGAATAAACAAAAATTCTTTAAAAATGGTTGTTAAAACGGTCAATTATGGGCTAAGGATCAGAATAGTTGCGACATTTTGTACATTAATTTTAAAATACGTATTTATGGACTTTAAATAATTAAATTAAAATGTACCCACAGTACCAATCTACGTGTTATTTGTAATAAATGCACAAAATAGTTTCCAACTCAAATATGTTTTTTTAAACGAATAGATTCAAAAACTAATCGAGCAGGTGTCTTCCCTGAACACGCAAAGCATTCTCATGTATGTGTCATTTTTCGGATGTATTCAATATTAATTATCAACCTGTTAAGTATTTATTAAACAATAAAAATAAAAGGTTATGCTTGCAATTAGGCCTGTTTTGTAATTCCCGACTTCCTTTTCGTTGGTGTACAGGTGAGGCTATTTTTATCTCGTAATTATCATTTTCTAGGTTGAGAATGAAAAGCTGAATTATGTTCTTTACCACAACTCCGCAAGAGAATAATTTTTAAGAATACAGGTTTTTATGTGTACTACATTGTATTTACTGTCGCAATGCCAACGTAATAAGCTATAAGCTTATAATATATCGTCCTGAAGATAAGGCTTTTCGAGGGTCTAATCCAAACCAATCATCGTTGGTTTTTTTTTTGGTTTTTTTCCAAATGTCGACCTGTGTAAATATAACGGAATTCAACTTAAAATTCTAAAGGGTTTCTATTCCATCGAAACCCGTTCGTTATACTATCACTGCAAAACGGTCGTAATCCGCCCTGATCGCAAAGGGTGGTAACGAACGAAAATGACTCATACTCAATTTATTCCGTTTACAATTTGCCGCGTTGACGATCATATGCCACATTATATTCGAATGAAAGCCAAGGGATGAGAGTCATCTCTTATTGTTAGAACGTTTCCTATCATTTTGGTGTATCCTCGCTGATTTATGTTAATTCCGACACTTTCGGCATTTCGCCATTTTTCAGGTTTGGGTGATTGCCACTCAAAGCAAACCAGGATGGTAGGTAGCAATCAAACTGTACGTTTATAACCTCACAGGATGATAAGTCAATCTACAGGTTTATCACTCAGTAGGTAACTACCGAACTATAAAGGTTTATCACCTCGCATATCAGAGAATAATTGGTAACTGTCAAACTACAGGTTTATCACCTCGATTGCTGACAAAACTTTAGCATTCTCTTCAATCTGCAGAGGTGTTAGACATTTTTTCTATATCACTCGGTAAAACGAAATAGAAGGTCTATTAAAATGCAGTATTGTCATTGTATTCGCTTAGGCTTTTCTTTTATAAACCCGGTTAGTCAGATTAAAGAATTTTGACAAAAAACTTAAAAATTGTGCATCATCCCCCTTGAAAGTGTAGGTTAGCCAAAGTCGACAGCCGAAATGCTCCTTCGCCAAATTAGCACCGCCTTGAAAACCTTTTGTCACAAAAGAGAATAGTCTCCTCCGTTCGAAGATTTGCTCGTTGGAAAATAAAATCCGGTATAATTAACTTATAAATTGGGCTGACCTGAAAATTAGAACGCACATTATTTTTGAAATAAGACAAATACGATGGGAGCTTTCGATTAGACTGGCATGTCAGACAGAGGCTAACCTACGTAACGAGTGTCCACCACCAAAAAAAAAAAAAAAAAGGCAAGAGGGTACTTAAATACAAAAGAGCATATGACAACTACCATGCATTTAAGAAACAATTTTATTTTAAATGCTAAAATCTACACATAAATAAATTAATTAATAAATTACATGCTTACAAATAAGAGTGATACACTATGACTTGGGCGGTCACCTTTGTCAGTTCTATTCACTGTCATTCGTCACCATATCTACTCGACTACTTACAATTATAATTTACAAGTCAAAAAAGACGGCATTTTACAAAAGAGCTGTTAACAACGCATGCCACCGGGCGAACATGCTTGAGCAAAGAAACAATTACTTTGAGTCGATTTGGATTCACATAACACTCGTCTTCTTTTTTTTCTTCTTTTTTTGTCTTTTTCTCAAATTTTGTGAAACTCTAGTTGAACTACATGCACAATTTACAACGAGAGTACTACTTGGTTAAGACGAAAGATTACGAGAAAAACAACCAACTGCAAGGCTGTTACATGCATATTGTTTGCAGTCTACTCATAGGCAATAAAAAAAATATTTTTATTATATAATCGATCCGGTTATAAACGGCACACTGTGACTTCTTATATTGTCTTATTGGAAAACAAAGTCTGACATGCCAGTGGGATTAAATTCTAAAATGTGACACTAGGGTACAAGCTTTTTGAATCACGCAGCAGCAGAAGCTCGTAATTTCGCCTGCTACATTGAAACTTTCATTTTCAAAATGTCTATCACGCCAGGTTGGTTTAAAAATTTCATTTTTATTTTGTAAAATATAATTACCTGTTTAAAAAAATAGATAACGTTTCAAATCCTATGTTGAAGGGGGCAAGTTAATGAAAGAAAATACAAGCATTGTTAAAAAAGAAGGCTGAATATTAACCCTTGTGAAGCCCAAAAGTGATTTTTTTTTCAAAAACACTACTACCATGCCCTTACATTTTATGATTTTAAAACACAAATAATTTGAAATCGTTGAAAGAGTATTTTTTAAAAATTATAGTTTTATTAAAATTTTTATTTTAAAAGTGTTTTTTGGTATTGTAAATATATGTAATTATATAAATTTTTATGCCAATATTATTTGTAATCAGAAAAAGAAAATGGTGTGCTTTTGCCTGAATCAGTTGGTTATCGTGGAAGGAAAATATTATTTCCTATATTGAACAGGAACTAAGTCAACTTGTAAATATTGCCTCGTCGAAGGCGTGATAGACCTTTTAAAATTTCAATTTAATAGGCAAAAAAATTTACTGGTGATAAAAGGTTGTCAACTAGTGTTTGAATCGTAGTAGGTTGATATTTGCGTCCGGGGAAAAGAGAAAGAACACACGAGCAAATCTCCAACGGGTCACAATCTGCCCTTTATAAACGGAAGGACTATGAAAGGTGAGGCCGTTGGGCGGAGGCAGAGGTGGAGGCGGGCGCCTGTGCGTGGTACGCAACTGCGTGAGCATCGGCCCTCGAGTGCCAGGGCCAACCGCCGGACCACGGTGGCGGCGAGTCGATCGGGGCACCGTAGTGGCCCCCGGGCACCTCGTCGTAGTGGTGGTCGTGCACAGACACCTCCTCGTGAACCTCCTTTTTCTCCTCTTTCACCCACCAAATGTATCGCTTCAGCTCGAGCAGCTTCACTATAACGAAGATTTTTAAGGCAAAGATCAATTTGGCGAAGATGGCCGTCCTGGCGACTTTGTCGAACATGTAGAACAGCTGGCTCTTAATAAAGTAGATTATGAGCAGGATCACCGTCATGGCAACCTTCACTTTCTTGTCTTTCTTGTACTTGCCCCTGGCTGTCAAACCGGGATAAAGTGTTATTTAAATACAAAACAAACAAATAATGAACTCAAATCACATATCATGCACACCTCTGGGTTTGACTTTCCTCCTTTTCCCTTTAATGTACTAGAATAGAGAACACGGAAATTGCACAAGTCATAGTAACTTGATACTGTATACTGCACAAAATGATAAATGGAGTTTAGCCAAATCTAAGGCAAAAAGTAAAAAAATTCCCAAAATCCATAATTCCACTTTATTACAAATATGTTAAACCGATATGTTACTTAAACTTACATGGGTACGGGCACTGGACTTAACATAAATCTTTTCTGTGATGCTGAATCGACAAATATAATACGTTCTTGTCAATGAACTATAAAGTACGTTTATATACCGTTGCTGGGTATACACTTCAACTTTATTGTATATTAGTCGATTTGTTTTCCAACTTGGGTTGAGAAAATAATAGGTAGTACTGCCATAGATGAGAATTTTTTAAAAGAAAAAGTTACAAAAACCAAATTTGAATTATTGTAAAGTTAATTGAATTAATGGCATATAAATAGAATGTATTTAAGCATGAGTGGGAGTGCTAAATTGTCCTAGCTGTTGAGCACCTGGGGCCAAACTCGGCTGGACAGGAAAGACCGAGGTCGGGAACGATAAACATTTATTTGATATTTTTATGTCGATGGTTAGGGATGGGATGGGTTAAGTGTAAGATCAATCAATCAATCAATAGGAGTTTATGTGCATATGGAGAAAGGTTGCTCAATTATGGTTAAATGAAGTTTCACAACACTTTCACACAAAACTAATAAGACCTACCATCACACTTTATGTGAGTATTTTGATTCAAAATATATTTACATCTTAAATTGTATTTTTTTCAATCAACGAATGTTTTGGCCCAGGCTCTGAAGATGACCCGAATAAAAATAGAAACGTTGGCAAAACAAGGAAAGAGGTGTTTATCTAAACTGTCTCATTCTTGACCATTCCTCACGACTTCAACAAATTATTTCTAGCATATTTTCAGAGAGCAACTCGTGTGGATGACCCATCATTTAGGTATTCAAAATTATGATTTTCCTGTGCATACGTAAGTGCATGACCTCTTGAATCACACCAATCCGAACGCCACAGGTGTACATTGAAATCACTCGCGAGGACTACAGGGCTAAGCAAGCTGCTCATGATAGAATTACAAACTTGAGGCCAGTATTGTTTCTATCGCTTTATAGATTGAAGTGATGGTTAATGAGAGTTCCATTTTTTAATTGGATATGAATCGCTGAAATCGTGGAGAAAGTATGGGTCCGTTAATAACCACAATGGGTTACCCCAGGGCTTGATGACGTTTAAATAGCTTTTAGCGGTCGAGATAATGGAAATAGACTATGATCCTCTGACCCAGTAAAAGGACAAGGTCCGGATGTACGACATGAACGCCAGCTGTACATCGAGTCCGTTCCACTTTAAACGGCCGTCTTCCGTTCATCCGATAATTCAATTAAAGTTCCCTCGAGAAAGTCCCATATTGTTCAAAATATCTCATGATTCGCTTCCTTTTCATTTCGACATCGTAGAGCCACAGCAATTACCAAGAAAACACAATGTAGAACCTGGACAGACCACATTTAGCATTAAATCGGCTTCTAGGGTCGCTATGATTAAAATGAAACCATGAATTATAAAGGGGCAAGAAGAGATAAACACAAACCTCAAAAATATAATCAATTCGAAGCGTTGAGGGTTGCAAATATTGCAATAGACTTATAAAGTTATGACATCAAAACTAGTAGGCCGATAGTACTACAATTCGGACCAAGGTATAATTAATTTTACCTGGAATTTGCACTTCGGACAGTAATGAACGATCCTTGTCGTTCGGATGTGCGTCATGATTCCAACTGGTGATCCGAGGATTCGTGCGCAGCCGAAAAAGGGAACGGCTCAACAGACTTGAGTCCACCCTTCCAGCGAAAAGTATGCCAATAGAACGGTGAAAGCGTCAGTGTCTGGGCGTCAGGGAGGTGACGAGGGTGAGGATAGGCCACGCGTGTAACACGCTCAAAAGTCGCCATACGCTTAGTAGCTATCTATAGGAAAACATTCTCTTTACAGAGCATGCTTGTGTATTAACTTGTTTATCTATCGTTTTTATCCTTCCAGGAAATTTTTATAAACCTTGAAGGTGTGGATTATTTTCCTTCGAAAAACATATCAGCATTGTCACCACTTCATCCATAATTAATAAGAATAGCCATTGTTAATAACAAATTGTACCCAAAAGGATCTTTCCAGATCCTGCATGAAGAAGACAAATATTTAACTTCTTGATTAAAAAAAATCTTAGGTGGCATTAAGGTAATTAAATGTGCTATTGACGAAGTCAAAAATATCGGTTCGGTATAATTTGGGTCCGGTTTTGCTATTGCCAATCCTAGCGACTAGAAGATTTTAACTGAACTCTAGTTAATTTGACCTGGTTTTTTCTGTTGGAAGGTAGTAAGTGAACCGAAACATTAATCCAAAGGAAGGAGTGACTTCTACAAAATTATTCCAATTTGATGTTTAGTGATAAACGTTTAATAAATATCTTTTGTATAACTAACCTTAGACCATCTCGTCAATCATCAAATTTCGGCTTGTTAAGTAGGCTTAGATTCCAAAACTGTGTCGGAAAATCTTTCGAATTTCTGTTTCTTTGCTCATTTGCAATTTGTTGGGTTCACCATTCTTAAGATGTGCAAATAGTCCAATTTTTAAATTGGTGAGAGCATGAAAAAGATGATCCTCGTTCTTCTCGAGGACATTAAAAAACAACTTTCCTCTTTTCTACAATTTTTGTTCTTAACAGGGCTACCATAGCAACAAAACCGTTTATCTCCGGTGTCGCGTGTTCCACGTACCAAGTTTCACTTACAAAGGAGCAACAGGGCATGCGTCACGAGCAATTTTAATTTTCGGAAGGCCGTTTTCACTTTATTGCTTAACTACTATCGGGATGCGACAATTTTGAAAGGTAAATCAACTTGTTTTGTAGCTTGAATGAGAAAACAATTGTGAGTTAATGATGCACTCAACATGTGTATTTCAATTTATCTACTAATATCAATGGCTAATTGGAAAAATAATTTTAAGATTATTTCAAGCCACACAAAAGAAACCTAACTAAACGTTCCTGGGATTTTTCTCGATAATAACGTGGTCCATCTACCACAAAAGCCAACTTATTGTAAAATGATGAGGCTTTAGAATAAAACTACGAAGACTACCTATCAATCAATAATATATGCCACCTTAAAACGGTTACACTTCAAATACACGGATTAATCCTAGAATGATGGACAGCCACTTGTACTCATATGAATATAGTGAGAAGAAGGCTTACATTCAGAAAAAAGCAAGCACGAAGGGGTAAATTATATCAGTGCCATATAGTCGTATTGTCATGACTTTGTCAGGTTGATATCACTATAGATGTTCTGGACATAGTATCACATCGAATCTTTCAGTCATAGGGAAAACCAAACGAAAACACCAAGCAAAATTGCTATGACTTAAAATATCCTATGAAAAGAATATTTGAAAATAAAATTTATTTATATCCAATAAAGACGATAAATTACTTTACATTATTTATTTGAAAATTAGAAGAATACATAATAATTTCGTCTTTTGTTTGTTAGAGGAAACAATGAAATGCAATTTTATGTGTTATAGGGTTCATCAATTCATCGAATACATTGGAATGTACTCACCTCATTCAGACTATCTAGGTCAAAGATTTGGGGCATTCTGTTCTAGCCTGGCGAGTCTAGTTTTTTTGGGACAGAGTTTGACGGGTTTTTTCTTAATAGTGTTTTAATAAGATACAAGATAAAGATAGTTCTGCAAGGTCGGAAGGAAGTCGGCTTACTGCCAAGTTTGTTTTATCCCGGAGAAAGGTTCCGTTTAGAAGCTGTTTTCGTTTAAATGTTTTTATTGCTATTTTTTTCTTCTTATAGAAAAGTTTACATGCTTTATAACCGATATCTTTTTTTGTAGATCATACGGCTAAGCTAGTTTTAAGTTTAAATCGTGAGACATTTTTGACGATGAACTGATTCTTGTTTTCTCCGTTTTACCAAGGAAGTTTTCATCTGCCAGGTATGTTTCTCGACATCTTCAGTGTAGGGCTTGTAGTGAAGATAACAACATGTCGAAACGATTTTGACAACAGAAAGAGCAGCAACATCAAGCCCTGATTTATGTATTTGATAAATTTAAACTTATACATTTGGGCTACGTTTTTAGAGACCGGTGCTTACTTACTCAATGGTGAATAAATAAATTCTTTTCACTTCCGTTTCGGTATAAACACGGCCTTATTATTCGACCCAGTTGCTTTCTGAATATAGATTATAATTACCATAGTTTAACCATACAATTTAAATGAAAAAATACTAGTTTTTAAGAAAAGTCACTAATCGCAATTGATGATATGACGGAGTGACATATGGATTATATTGTTTGGTATTTGGAGGATTTCCAATTGATAAACGAAAGTTCTACGGAAAATAACATATATCGGTTGTCATCCTTCACTATTTTATAAATTTTCTTCAAAGGTTAGTTTGTGCAAAAATCTTGTTTCGCTAATTTCGGCCTGTTAAGCGCATTTATGCGTGTCTTTTTAAGAGTGGAGGACTTTCTCGCTAAACAAACCAGGGCAACAAGGCGGACCAGGATGATCAGACACCTCCAAAGCACAATCGTAAAATAATTCATATGATAACATTAACGAAATAGACTAAACTTATGGCAATATTTCAAATATGTTGCTATCGATCAGAAAAATTAACAGAAATTTAAAATTTGGTTTAACTCTTTCTGTTCTCGTATAGCAACATCAACATAGCTATTTTGGTGGTTGTACAACCAGAGTTTTGTTTTATAGTTGCTAAGTTTTTATGCGAACAAATAATTCATTATTTGTTATGATTCATGTTCTAAATATTTTGTATAAATAATTCAAAAACAGAGTGTTTTTTATTTTTTATGTTCAAAATGTTACCATTGTTATTTTGCCGGCATGTCAGAAATGTGTACATAGATGTCAAAATGACAAAACGCGTTTGACAGACCAGGAAGGCGAAGATGGACTGACAAAAATGATGATCGGTAAAGGCCAAAATACACCTTTATCGTTCCGAAGACTCCACAGAAAATTTTTACATGTATTCTCAATATCAATTTTAAGGGTTAAAGGTACTAGTAGGTCGTATTGATCTCCAGTTGACTTTCAAAAGTTGTGGCAGTTTGGCTTCGACTTATTGTATTAAATACTTGTAACTTGAAAATAAGTATTGGTTTTGTTTGTTAATGTTGAGAGAAAGAGAGAGAAAGAAAGAAAGAGAGTGAGAGTGAGAGTGAATGAGAGAGAGAGAGAAAGAGAGGGAGAGGGGGAGAGAGAATGGAGAGAGGGAGAAAGAGAGGGAGAGAGCGAGTGGAGAGAGAGAGCGAGAGAGAGAGTGGAGAGAGAGAGAGAAAGAAAGAAAGAGAGTGAGAGTGATCGGTTTTTTCCAAATCAATTTTTTCCGTTTTTTGAGAAATCTGGCAAAGAGGTGGAAGGTGACCAATTGAAAACTTATAAAAATTTCTTACAATTTCAGTATGGGACCGCTTCTGGACGGTTTTATGGATCCACAGCACAATTTGAAGTTTTCGTAAAAAGTGCACAAATTAATGTGTAATTTTTGAATTTACTGATGAATGAGTGAAGCTAGAAAAACATTTAAAAAGATATGTTGTTCAGTATAAAATTTAAATAAATGAGATCTAGCTCAAGTTTGTGACTTAAAAGCCTAAGGCATTTTCAAAGTTGGCCATTTTTTCGTTCAAAAACCTTTTTTCTTATTTTTTTAAAATATTTTATAAACAGTTTATTTATATAATCTGTCATACATTATAATAATATAATCTATGGATCTGTACAGTCGCTGTTCAGCGAAGTATTAAAATGTATTTTTTATGTATTGTTTATTTTACAATAACAGTTTAATAAAGCGGAACCCGTCGGGGTCTATGACCAGGGATTTGCAACTCATGGCTGCTTCATTGCTAAACGAATATAGCGACAAAAATTACAATGTTAATCTTGAAAAAGTTGTCAAAAATATAAAGTCTGCCTTTTACTGTTCCCATTCTCTGCGTTAACAAATTATAGTTCAAGATCCAACTTCGCTATTAGACTTTTAACAATAAATAAAAAATAAAAAAAAACAGCTAACTCTTCAAACATTGTTTTGTCGGAACATTACAGCGAGAAATGATGTACAAGAATTTTTCTATACAAAGAAAGAGAGGAAATTGTACTCAATTGGGGCCTAACGGAGGTCATCTTTCACGAAGGATGTTCCATCTCGAACACCACAACAAACGAATGACGTTAATGACGTAGTTTATTTCATAGTAGTAAATTAGTAGTTTAAATTAGTAAATTTAGTAACAATTTTTTTTCCAACTTTTTTTTAAATATACATAAACTGAACGCCGGATTTAAATATTTTTATATATCTAATTTATAGTTCTAAGGAAGTGAAAAAACACTTTTTCCGTCTCGTAATTATGTGCCTGATATTCTGTTCTGCAAGTTAATTTTTTGTTTTTGATTTGATAAATTTTGGTTTAATGTAATAATACGAAAATAAGTAATTAACAATTCTCTTTGCTCTACTAAAAAGCGTTTATAGTTAGTAGACCTAAATAAACAATTAATGTTTTCCATGTCTCGGAAAGTATAAATTGCCCATTTGTAACGAGTCAATTATTTTTGTTACGTTATTCAAGAAAGTTTAATTGTTGTGCTAAAGGTTCTAATGTACAATTCCAGCCACGTTGTTTGAGATGCTCAAATAACAACTCTTAAGAATTATAAAATAATCATAAACCTTTTTTATTCGTTATCTGTGGTTGGAAGTCACGACAACAAAAATAGTTAGAGCAGCGATGTATTGAACCGAAGGTTGTGGGTTCGAATCTTTTTAATATCAACCAAGACCTTAGATAAAAACAATAATAAAAAAAATAATGCGACCACTTATGACTACTAAATGGATTAATATAATTCTTAAATATGATTTGGTCAGTTTTCTTCAACAAAAATTTTCATTTTCATATTTGTACGATAGAATTTTTTGGTCCAAGCATCCAAGACTATTGGCTCAAAGTGTGCGTTGAGAATATAAATCGAGGTAAGTTTTATCAGTTAAGTTACTAAGAATCCGATGGTTAGCCTGAAAATCATTGAATATTTTCGAGCTTTGATCATCTGGATATAATCGATATGTTTTTACCATTCGTTAAAATTACACACTTTGTGAATATAAATATTCAAAACATTACTCGTAATGATCAATGGTCTTTATTATGAACTTCTTTCACTATACGTCCAATCAGTCATCAATAATCTCGTAACAATTAGTTTAATGAGTTTAATTAACAAATAAAATAATTTATTTTTAACAGTCGAGACCGTTATTCACAAATCAAATATGTGACCTATTCTTTCTAGGCCGTGCTCCGGCCGCCGGTGGAAAACAGGTCTACCATTGACCTATCTAATAGGATGATTTCTAAACCAGGCTGGTATTCATTGTTTGTAACCAAAATACAACACGGTTCAGTGGTTGACCTTGCAGGTCAAAATGATAAAACCCGGTGATCAACGAAGGTAGATCAAAAATGTTTTGTTTTACAATAGCCAATTTAAATTGTCTTTATAGTTCGGAGGTGAGGGGAAAAATATGTTTTTTCTAACCATACATTATTTTTCCGCCAAGTTAATTCAATAAAGGTATCTCTTTTCCTTTTGTTTCGTTATGCATGAGGGCTGATGTGACGTTGTAATTACTATTGAAATAAGAGCAACACTTATCATTTTTTGGACGATCAACCATTCAGAATCTAATTATTGGGTAAATTCAAATAAAACAAAATCTTATGCTTATAGGTTCTAACTGCACTGTCTTATGGTGTCATAGAAAATAATTCCTTTGGCTCCTGATTCTGACCTTTTATATAATTATATGGGATTCACGTGTGAAGTGGGCAAAAAGTCGATGATCCTTAAATGGAACACGAAGATTTATGAAATCCGAGATGTAAAACCGTATGGTACGTTTTGTACACTTACTGATTATGACTAACAATAACACTCTAATAACAACACAAAAATAAAATTTTCTTATTCTTATTTAACATCATCTTCTTAGGAGATTAGGAGGTGGGCTTATTTAACATATACAGGCCTTTTTAGATGGCCCGGATGAATTGCTCTTGAACTAGTGACGCTATCAAAAACAGAAAATACGTGTTTGATGTTTTAGTCTAGTTTCAAATTGTTACCATTGTTTGGAGAGAAATAATTACAAAGGGTACCTCAGGCCCAATTCAACTTATAAATTTCAAATACGACTCTACACACCACGACGCATTTTATAGGACGCTGAAAACAATGGAACGATCGGATTTTAAATTGGTGAAAAATGAGCAATTTATGGCGAAAAGAAACTGTTAGCGTAATTTCGACGAAGAACTGAATATTTTACTGTATGTATGTTCGGGAAAATACGAATTTTTCTCTTCGAGATGAGAGGATTTTAGGTTTTTCGATAGCATGGTTAACATATAGCGAACCGAATTATTGTTTTTGCAGTAATTGTGTTATTTTTTGACTGATTGCAAATACGATTGCACCATTTTTTCAGCGTAAAAAATCCTGTAAACTGATATGTCAAGGTATATATGGTCAAATTTGAAATTTTGAAGGCGGAGTCGGCCTGATGTACACTGTATACTTTTTCTCCAAAAGAATGGAAAAATTGGAAGCTATTGTACACAAAAAAATCATGATGTTTTTTTAGTAGCGTCATTGGTTCAAGAGAAATTCAGACGGGCCATCTACATAGAACAATTCCTAAGTGGCGTCGGTGGCCGCAAAGGTTTAGACGTTGACCGAATCCAGTGGTCCTACCGAACCCGACATACTTACAAATGTGCTTTTTTTCATAAACACCGGCACTCTGAGGGTTGATACAATGTCTGCTGTTGCGAACCCTCGTAAAAAAAGAAGAAATAGTTCCGAGACTGACTGACAGATAATGCACACCACGCTGGGTCTAAAAAAATATGAAATTTGGATTGTGCTTTCCTACAATGGCACGAATAGCCGGTAAGAAATGATTTTTTGAAATTTCATACCTAAGCGGATAATATGGACAAATTTTTACCATGTATAGACCGAAGTGAACTAAAGAAGAGAAAGGTTCGAAAAAAGAGATATTATATTAGAAAGCCATACATACATTAATACGCATCTTATTAGAACAAAGTCCCGCGTGGACGAAGTCGCCGGTAAAACTGTTTTTTTTTTTTTCTAAATTTTTCTAGTTTTAAAAACCACATGTATTTTCGAAATGGTCTGCTTGGACCAAGAAGATCATGAAATATGTCGATCTGGTACATGATCAAAATGCTGGATATATCTTGCTCGTAATGTATTTGAATCTAGGCAATATAAAATAAATGGCTGAGGTGTGTCCAGATTTACGTGCCCGACACAGTGCGACTAGAACCAGCGTTTATCCCGTTTTCTTTCCCATTTCTGATAAGAAACAATTGGAAAATCTAATCTCGGTCAGAGACACGCGACTCAAAATCTAAAAGTGGGTCATCTGTGTTTGACTACGGAGGAGTTCATAATTATTCCGGTGCATGAGATGTGGCGTGAAATCGTCCGTAGATACCAAGAATTACAAGAGATCCTTTCATTTCGGCCGTTCGGTCCTGAACTTCCCAAACGGAAAATCGGCTATAAACTATAAAACTTTACAGTTAGTTGATCTGAATAATTATCAAGCCGGATTATCGAGGTAGATTACGGCGAGTCAGGATTGTGACCATTGGATCATGTTCCGCATAACATAAATGCAGACATTTATTTTTTAATGGATGCTTCTCAGAATTCAATTGGAACCGTGTTACGGCAAATTAACTGTAACAGCAGTAATTTAACAACAAACTTAATTTGACTCTTCACAGAAGAAGTTGTCAAAAACACAAAATCGCTTATTACTGTTCAATTAATGCCACGCTATCAATTTTGTCTATTTAAACCTTGACGAAACAGAAAGAGTAGATGTAAACCGTTTTTAAACGAAGAAAGTTCGACAAGGACGTCAACGATTGTCTATTTTTTCCTCTAGCATGCAGAATTTCAATTGACCTCCCCTCGATTTATGTTAATGGCCGTATGGAGACTGTCCCAAAAAGAAGAAACAACCGAAGTCGCGGTATCCCAGACTTTCTATTTAATACCTTTAAACATTTATTATGGGCGGTACGAAAAAGCTCGTTCTCTTTTATCGAATAGAAATCTGCCGGATTGAATAAACTCCACAAAAATGACTGACATCCCGTTTCTTTCCTGTATAAAAGTTTTCCTTGCGCATATTTTGCAAAGGTCATTGCTTTTGTAGGTCTTCATTTATAACTGTAGATAAACGAAATTATTGTTACTTGTAATTTTTATCCACAACTTTCAAACCATAGGAAGTTTTGTTTGCGTACATATTCCGTCTGAAGTCATAAAATTCTCTCTTAAGCCAATGAATCATAAATCAAGTATAACAAAAACGCAATCTTGCCTTGTTTGAAAACGTCGCTGGTTCAGTAGGGGGTTATAATTTTCTAACTGTTTCTTTTTGCCCAACCACCTGCCCAAAAATCCTGAAGAAACCCCATATCGGCGGACTTGTCAATCTAGTAGCTTTTAAATTTATAAAAGGGGCCAGTGTTACTTTAGTAGCGTTTACGTGCTCTGCATTTTAGAACAGTTTATAAAGGAAGGATAAATGTAAAATTTTAATCTTGAAAAAGCAGGAAGTACACGAAATGTAAAATAAATAGACTGAACTACGGTGAACATTCAACCGAGTGACCAAATTATGGACACATTAAAAAATTACGATTTCAACAGTCAAAAATGATTTCTTTTGCCATTAGAATATTGTTCATGATGTTTTAAAAAAAAATTAACTCTGGAAATGGCTTGATATGATACTGTTATACAAATGTGCATATCAATAGAGAGTATTGTTTTGATTTAGCTGCGATAGAATTAAAGGCAGGTTTTGTTTGCCTTTATTTTATAACTCCAAAGGTTTATTCAGTATTCACTGTAAAATGCCTTAGTAAAGTGATTACTGTGAGTTCATTTGGTTATTATTAAAAAGTTATTTTGAAATCCCCAAAGGAAGAAGATTTTCTGACGAGGAGCGGCAGTTGATTCACTTGTTCAATGAAGATGGAATGAGTTTCCGAGATATCGCCCGAGTTCATCGGTTCATCGGTAACGAAGTAAAACTACTAGATGAAGACTACGGAAGAGGGAATAGCTCTGGAAGACCTCCTTTCTTGACCAGAAGAGACGAGTCGCATATCCTACGTGTTGCATCAAACATCTTTTCGACTGCAAAAGCCATCGCAGAGAAGGCAGGTGTTGATGTTTCTGTTCGAACTGTTGTGAGATTCCTTAAAAAACCTGAACACATAATCTGAAGAAACAGAAAGGCAAACAAGCTTTGAAACCCCACCGCAAACTAGCTGGTGTCAAATCTGATGAAAACCACATATTGAAAAATGAAGATTATTGGAGAGAAGTTATTTTTTTCTGACGAAAAAAAATTCAATTTGGGTGGCCAGGACGGATATGCATACTACTAATACTCACGATCTAACTCAAGAAGAAAAACTTTTGTCACGGCACCAAATGGGTGGAGGATGATTGATGATTTGGGGGTGTATTGGGTGTAATCAAAAAGGAATCTTTGTTTTCTTCAAAATAAAAAAGTCAATTCGGAATATTACAAGAAATTACTTGACAAAGAAAAAAAGACTTTCTGCAATTTATGCGAAAGGACTTACTTCAATGTTCCAGCTGGACAACGCACCCATACATAATGCAAATATTGTTAAGGAATGGTTTTCACAGAACAGAAACCTTGAATGGCCTACATTCTCACCAGACTTGAACATTACAGAAATGTATGGAGAAAATTATCGAGAATGGTATATCAAGACTGTAAGCAGTACTACTCTGTCAACAAACTTAAAACTGCCTGGAATAATTTGTCTCAAGATTTTATTCAAAATAATAAAACTGAGTGGTAAAGCCACAAAACATTATAACATTGATTTAAATTGATTTTATCCCATGTCTCTATAATTTTGTTGCAGTTTGTTAAAAATCGTTTAATTTTATTAGTCCTTAATATTTTTTTCTTATTTACTGAAAAATTAAAGTTTAATGAAGAAAAATATTATTTCATGTTTTTTAAATAAATATTTGTAATACAAACCGATTACATTAAAAAAGCATAACAATTAGGGGCGTGTCTATATTTTTGTCACTGTATATTGGTTGTATTTCACACAGTTGACCAGACCTCGTGACGCTGCAGCAGTACTTCGTTACTCCATTTTATGTATTTTACACAACTGCCAAAGGTAACCGAAGATACGTAAAATGAGGTTGGATACGGAAAGTACTAATTGAATGTGCCAATCATTGCAATGGTAAAATAAATAGGGCTTAGAAATTTTACCAGGTCGTCGAAAGGTTACGTAGTTTGACATAAGATAAATCCTCACACAAATCAGTTATTTCAGAATCACCATAAGCGAGTCATTTATGGAAAATTGACTTTTTGCTCAGATCGATTCTTTAGAGGTAGAAGTACAAGTTTGAAGCATAAACCACCAAAACCTGTCGATGATAATTTTGTTTTTAATGCAAAAACCCTATACTTCAGTCATTTCTGGAAGAGCACCAAGAAGAATGAAGATAAGTTATTTCAAAACACTTCATTGCTTGGTTATTGAATTATTCCAATAATTAAATTATTGGTTCCAATTTAAAATGTTCCAATCCAGCAACCTACTACATTGACCTATACATGCCAGAATCTTTTCAGAAAGAAAATCTAAAGTGTTGATATGAGAAATTTCTACAATTTAGTCCAGTAAAAACCTGTTCGAAATCATAAATTGTCTATAATTAATTAATCTTTATGTACAGTATTGATTGAGATAAACAAAGTTAGTGTCTCGAGCGGGATTCGAACCCACGACCCTCGGCTAAATACGCCTCTCTATCTCTTCAAGCTACACCAACTTTCCATTTCAACACCACCTTCCGAATTTTCCCCTCCTTTTTGCCCTTTTTCAATACCTTACGTACAGATTAATTAGTTGAAAAACGTTAATAAATTTTGATTAATAAATTTGTTTCTAATTTTTTATAACTCCTTAATAAACTGGCCTGTTGTCTAGATCATGAAGACCAAGAAGAAACACAAAAACAGGACTTTTTAAATTTAATTGTTGATGCTTTTTGATGATGCTTTATTTTCGTTCCTAACAGAGAAATAGAGAATTTCTTTGTTTTACATACTTCATTTATTTTTATAAATTTAATTTCATTCATTTTTATAAATCATTTTTAATTCGTTAAATAGAGAAACGCCATAATTCGACTTAACAATTAATAATTAATTAGTCGGTATAGATCAGCTGCAGTAGTCAGTAATTTTACCGAATTTTATTATCTTTTTATCAAGTTATACTTAATTATTCATAATTAATTTTTATATGATCTTTTAAAATGAAAAAGTTCTGTTTGGATACTGAAAACATCTATGATTGTTCACAAAAGTTGAGAAGCTATTGCCTGATAAATTGATATTAATTTGAATGTTAGGGTTTATCGTAATTAGATAATTTTTCATACAATTGTGCGCCTAGGTAGATCGTTTTCGATCCTCCTGGTCCGCCTATCCTCGCTGGTTCGTTCTACGAGGCTCGTTTCATCATTTTGAAATTTTATTGAAAAAATAAAACGTAGCATGCGAATATTTGTAAATTGACCAATTTACCATATTCGTTCGAAGTTCGTTGTAAATTCACACTCATTACGTATTATTAATCGCACGTTTTCGCTTAGTATGTGGGACGTTGTGCACCATTACGGCATCCTGGAAGAAAAGGGGGCTTAATAATTTCAGCGGGTTTCTGGCGTGAAATACAACTAATTAGAGTGAATTTTATTTTATTTCCATGTTATTTAGAGTCGAAAGAAAGTCTTCCGAAGCAAATCTTTTGTTTAAATATGTTTTCTTAGATCAACGCTATGTACCATTTTTGGGACTTGGATTTCTAACTGTCTTCTGGCCATTTAAAAATAATAAAAAATAACATTATTCACTTAAGTAGCAAGTTATAAACGTTAGCAAACATTTAAAAATTGCTTCTGCTTTCCGAGAAAGTTGTCAAGAGAAATCGACTACTATTATTTCAATTATAGAAAGAAGATCGGAATAAATCGAAGTCAGTCAAAAAAATTCCCTCGTGCTTCCGGACATTAGTCAACGTTCAAACACGCCTAATCTTGTTTGAGAGTGGAAGAGAAAGAAGTCTAAGGAATCTGACACACTTATCCCTTCCGCATCATGAATAGCGGGGTCAACTCATCCTCTCACGCGAAGTGCAATATCAGTAAATACTAATTCCAATGCGGAGCTTTAGTCTGCATGAGCCGTACGTTAATAAAAAAATTGAATTAGATATGAATAATATGTGGGCAGAACCTCTTTGATCTGGAAATCATTCGTATAAGTGGGCAATCGCCATTTTAAAAACGCCAGCTAACATAACAAACTAATAAATCTTCATTTCTGTTTAGCATTAAAAGCATAACTGAATTGTTAGAAAATCATATCAAACCTCTTAATCAGTAGCTAACGAAAACGAAGTGATTAAAACATACAGCTGCAGTAACAAGGAAGGTAATTTGGAGGCGAGTAAAGCAAAAAGTCCGGCGGACTTATCGTGTGTATTTTGGAAGGCGGAATACCGGAAATACGGTAAAGAATAAATTCCATTGGAGGCATTTCTCGGTATCAACATAATTGCTAAGTTTTGGGTCAACATAATGCTTAACAATTCAACAAGTTCAAAAATCATAGGTGAAGTAAGATATCCATTTATAACAAAGACAAAATTTTGTGGCTAAGCCTGCGCAGGTCCCCCGTATGTTGAAAAATGTGAAATGTTGCTCTATGTGTCCCACATAATAGTGGCGTGCCATGCCTTTGCTCCATATATGGAACGTGTATGCATATCACCTGATTTAGGAAAAGTTCTCGGACACGGTGGCGAGTTTCAGAGTCTCCAGTTCCGTTTTTTAGGGGAATTGGGAATTTTTTATTGTATATCGCCTTCAAAATATGTGTTTTGTGTTTCTATCTCTTGTAAGAGTAAATGTATTTATCGGTATGAATGGAGAGGGGCTTATGGCGAAGTAGCTTCCCCTTCCCCTCTCAGGGTGTGCTAATTAGTTTAATATTAAAACATTATACTACTATCTACGTTAAGTTGATAATAATTTTACAATTTTTTTAAACAATCATTAAAAATGTCAGAAGTAAAGAGATATTTTTGTGGGTTTTTCTTCTATTCACATTAAGATTGTATGCGGAAGTGAAAACAAACGAATTAAAATCCCTTACGGCCTAGAGATATTCCATCGGAGATAGGTATTGGGATGAGTAGGTCAGTTCGTGGGATCTCCCCAGATGTTAATAACAGTCCGTGCTCCTTCGCTTTATCTCTACGAGAGAATTAGTCTCAACTCTCATGGGATTCCAATGGTGCAGAGGCGGATAGTTTCAGCTACAACCGCACAACTGAATTATCCGAGTCGATAAGAAAATCTCAACGCACTCTAGCTAAAATGAAAAACGAATATATCTAAATATTCATATATGAGAAGATATACTTCATTTTAAACTAATATTATTGATTGGTCAAGCGGACCACGAAACTAGTGCATTTAATAAGTTTAAAATGAAATACACCTTCACTAATGCTCTCCGTAGACATTTCATTTGTCGCCGAGAATCGAATAGATTACACGACATTTGAAAATGGCAAAAAGGAGGGAAAATTCAGAAGGTTATGATAACGTTGAATTCGGATAAAACGAAAGAGAGTTATGAGGTTTTAACGCTGGAACACTGGACAACTAAAAAAACAAAATGCCCCCCCCCCTGCTGATCCACCGAAAATGTATATTGTTTTGTTTGATTTATATTCATTTCAGTAATTCATATGCAATGGCATTAATCAATGCTTAAACAGAATCTTTGTGTCGACAATACTATTGAATCATTTGAATTATTAAATATTTAAAGCATAACTATACGTAAAATATTTTGTTTTGTTTAACATAAGATGACATATTGTTAAAATTGGTTGTATTTTTAGTTATTATTTTATTATTTGATGACATTAACCGTTAAGGGAGGTTTTCCTAATTAACGTTAAGAGATTTTTTAAAGTATAGAGATGGAGCGTTGAACGAGGACACTGGCCTAAATGAGAGAGTGCCCGAAATTAAGTTTTTTTGTTGATCGTATAATCGAATGCAGGCCATACTCCCGTTCACGCACAGGTCGATCAAAGATCAACATAAAAAGTTCAGATTCAGATTAAACACATCTGTGAACAGGAAAGGTTCTTCCCGAATTGTAAGTGTGTTAAACTAAAAAGTTTTAAAGTTCATTTTAAACAGACTCTCGTTTAGCAAACACACGTAACTTATACATAAGTATGTCTCATTAAGATTGTATGAGGAAGAGGAAATACTTAGAATTAATTATTGAATTGTGATACATGTTGAAAAGGGTAGGTCATTTCATGAGTTCTCCCCAGACGTTAGTAACAGTCCGCACGCCTTCGCTTTATCTCTGTGACCGAATTAGCCTATTCTTCACCAGAAAAATAACGGTAACTTCTTAAATTTCAACAATCAGGGATTGTTCTGTTCATTTTTAAATTAAATGTTATAACTCTCTTATTAAATTAATTGAAGTATTAATTATTCCAATTAATTATTCTTTTTTCTAACATTTTGCTTGATATGAAAAGAATAATTAATTGGAATATTTTATGAAAGTTTCAAGAAAAGAACGTACATAGATGTCATCCTCGTATTGGAAACGAGAGCCATTAAGTGTTGTTTTAATTAACCTAGTCCATAAATAAATCGAAGGCGTCAACGGCAAAATAAAACTTACAATTTAAATTAAATAATTTACAATATAATGGTGAAAATCAACTATACACTATTGTAAATTCAACAACTTATTCGCCTTATCGTGATAATGAGTACTCGGACGGACGTCTTTCACATAGAAATGCAATAAAAACGGCATAAAGAAATGATTTCGGTAATAATTATCCATTGCAAGTCATTGTCATGTCAATAACAAATACCACCATTAAAATATATTAATACCTTAAACATATTTCATTTGAATTTTTTAAAGTAAGCATTTTCAGAAAATATAAGTTCAAATTAATAATTTGTGTAATAACTTATTTAAGTAAGTAATTTGTTAATGTTAATCAATATTAATACTAATGTAAGTTATTGGTTGAGATAAAAAAGTCAGGCTACGAACAGGATTCGAACTCAGGATTTTCGGCTAATACGCCGCTGCTCTACAACTTGTGGTATCGTGACTTCGGTATAACGGACATCAACAGCCCAACTCAAACCACCTTTTGAATTTTCCCTCCTTTTTTGTCACCTTTCAAATATCGTGTAATCTATGTATTTGATTCTCGTCGACAAATGAAATGAGCACGGAAGAGTCACTGGTGGGATTCAAAAAAATGGCACAAAGGAGAGATCATTCAAAGAGGTGGGGTAAGATGGGAGTTTGGTGTCCGAGTGGCTCGATGTGACGATAGTTCAAGGAGTGCGGACGATGTAGGCAATCTGGATCAGGATTCCTTTTACCTTGTTTCCTCGAAGAGCCACTGTCGATCGGTAATCCACGGTACGAAAAATAAAATAAATGAAGACAAATTAGAAATTTCGAACGACAACGACTGCCAAACGGCCGATATGACCAATTCGAACGATAACAATGAATTATGAAAAGCGGAGGGAGCCGAGTGTTAACATCGTTTCAGAAAACATAAGTTCAAATTAATAATTGGTGTAATAACTTATTTAAGTAAGTAATCAGTTAAATAATTATTATGTATTATGTATCATAATGCAAGTTTTAACAGGATATTTGAAAATTGTCATTGATATCTCAATATTTTTTGGCCTTGATTTTTTTTTAGCACGGATAACAAAATAAATAGTTAAGACTAGAATAAGCTAGTTAAAAATTTATAAAATTGAAACCTCTTCATAGCTTTAAAACCGTGTTACTTTCATAACTGGTGTACTTTCTCAGTTTTCTAGAATAATGAAATTCTCAATTCTGGATTGGTTGTAAATTTAATAAACCACGTATTATCAACTGATATGCATTCTACATCACCAGGATTTTTCTTCATTTAATGTTCTTATGCAGTTTGATCGAACACCTAAAAATAATAATAAAATAGTGTTCATTTATGCCTGTAGAATTATAGAAAAATAAATAATAAACTTTTGAATACTTAGGTGACTAAATTTTAAAAAGTGGGGCCTCTTCGTGGTTTACAAATGCTCTATAAATATTTCAATAAACGAAGTAAGTTTATAGTTTGATATTTTAGCCGCGATTTAGCAACGGATATTTTTTCCTCATTTCAATTTGCAATAAATTTTTATGTAAAATTTTAATGTTTTCCTGTGGAGATGCTTGAAAAAAGAGGTGAGTTGTTGAAGAAGGATTGAAAAGAAAATATTTTATTTAGGTTTTGATTTTTTTAGGATTTAGGTTTCCAAAGAATTTAAACCAAAACAATTGACTTTTTTACAACCATATATTGGTATGCATTTTTAATTAGTTAATCGGTAACATTATTTCTATTTTCTCGAGGATTACTAGACAAATGTGCTGACTTTTACTAAAGGTGTAATTTCTCAGTTTTATAAAATAATGAAGTTCTCAATTCTGGATTGGTTGTAAATTTAATAAACCAGGTACTATCAACCAATATGCATTTTACGTCAACAGGATTATTTCTCAGTCAAATTTCTTTTGCATTTGATCAAACATTGATTGACTGCCATTTGATCAAATGTACCAAATTGTGCAAAAGTATTCATCCATGTCTTTAAGTTAAACATTTTGATCACGTTTGAGGTCCACAGTACACGAACTATTGGCGGAATATTAAATTAAAGAAGGTTAATTAATCCGAGGGAGGCTTGTGGGGTAGTTTATCCAATTCTGAAAGGCGTCGGTGAAAAGTCAAACCCAGCCGCGACGATAATCGATTCTAAAAAGACGTACCTTCGACTTTGGACAAGGAGGCGTCCTGGACGAGGTTGCGCGCTTCGCTCTCTTCTGCTGACTGTTCGTCTTCGTCCTCGTCTTCTTCCTTGTCATCGTAGATGCCGGCGATCCTCTCCGCGACAGAGTCGACCATCTTGGACCAGTATGGGGACAAGCCGGCCGGCAGTTTGACCCCGCCATCGTCGTCGTCGTTGGGTATGACGTCGTCTTCGTCGGCGGAGTTGGTGAGCCACGATTCGAAGAAGCCGAGGGCCCGCCTCTGGAGGCAGTAGCCGGGCTTGGACTCCCGGAGGCAGCCCACCAGGGTCACCAGTGGGTCAAGAGAAATGCTAGATTCCGCAGGAAGGACTCCTTGTCCGAGGACCGGCGAGCAACTCGCCAGCGCGATACTCGTCACCAGAAGTACGAGGTGCATCTTACAGACTAGTACCGCCCCACTTTAACGACTCGCTTATATAGACTTGGAGATGGCAAGTGTGTCAGCCCCCTCCAGGAGCCCTCACTCTCAAAATTCGTTTAACCTTTGTAATTAATTGCTATTATTAACAGGGTGTTCATCATACAACGTGTATTGTCGGGTGTTCATGCTATAAAAGAAGGAACTAAAACAAATCCTATTCTGAAAACCGATTTTATTGCAATATTTACCAACACGACAGCCCGTTTTTATAAATTTTAAGAGGATCATTTCATTGAAATTTTAAAAATTTATACTTCCAGGTATTATGAAAGAAGTAACGTTAATTGATGTAAAATATATAGAAAAATCCTTCAATAATATTATGTCTTCAATTTACCAACATAAAATAAAGTCTCACCTTTTATGAACTTTTAGTAATATGGAAATACATATAACGATGAGAAATAATTTGAGAGAGAGAGAGAGAGAGAGAGAGAGAGTGTGTGGAGAGAGAGGGAGTGAGAGAGGGAGAGAGAGAGCGAGAGAGTGGAGAGAGAGAGAGAGAGAGAGAGAG
>CM077107.1:29875277-29886399 GCA_039619505.1 Cimex hemipterus
TATATATATATATATATATATATATATATATATATATACCTAGAATAATAATAGCACACAGCAATCAGATCACAAAGTGGAAACGAAAGATGGACTAATTTTATGTTTTGGACGGCCCAAAATATTTGACTTACTATGAGTAACGCACATGCGGCCATGGAACAAAGGCCTATAGATCAATTAATATGCACCCTGAGCTCCTGGCTATGTTGTCATCGCTTTGCATGACTCTCATACTTATCTGAATCATCCGTTAAAAAGCATTAAAATTCGAATTCATATAAAAATAAAATGGAATGGAAAAGCTTTGAGACCAATTTAAAATTTACGTTAAATACTGTGATCCTTTGTATACTTATTGTTCTACTCCATTTTGGGGCTCGCGAGCCTTGTGCTCTTCCTCCGAAGAAACTCATTTTCGAAGGAGATCAGAGCTAAATTCAGGGTCGCTGAGATCCGAACCCACCCCAGACTTTCCACCAGTACGTGTCAATTTTCATTGCGGCCACCGGGCCTCTTAGACGTCAGAAAAAAGGCGATTGAGGGTTGGAATCGTACACGCGAACTCGGGATCTACTGGTAGTGCTGGCAAACACGATCCCCATTTGAACTCTTACAAAATGAGTCACTGTTTGTTAAACCTTCATCAAATTACATAAAAAAATAATGTAAACTAATATTCTCAGTTTTGACCCTCAAATATTTAAATAGACGAATGCTGATGCAGAAAAATGCAAGTAACCCAATTTTCTTTCAGTAATAACGTATGGAGAAACTGCGTCCATCCACACATCTTACACACCCTCCGCCTACACTTACACTGACGTAAGTACATTAACATTACTCACCCTAGGGCTACCGGCCCTGAGAAAGTTTTTGAAACGAACTAAAAACCTCACCCCTCGGGATTGGCGACTCCGCCAAACTTAACACTTGGTGGAGTGAGGGCGGGAGACTTGGACGGTGCCTGGGCCTCTGCCAGCATCCACCACTAATACTCAAGCTGATGCACGCAGCCAAGGGCCTCGGAACGCGAACGCGAACGCGAATATAACAAACGCACAATACCGTGCACAAAATACAACAAATAATTCTCATCTGAAGGAGGGGGGATCTC
Source organism: Cimex hemipterus (assembly GCA_039619505.1). Classification (NCBI taxonomy): domain Eukaryota; kingdom Metazoa; phylum Arthropoda; class Insecta; order Hemiptera; family Cimicidae; genus Cimex; species Cimex hemipterus. Next base: position 29,876,395 of record CM077107.1, read on the forward strand.
CTGGTCTCTTTGGGTGTCCATGAAACCTACTCCTGTGAGGGTACCGGAGGAAAACTGGGTTACGGCACTCCCGGGTCTTCGAGGTCGTACACGGACCCGAACCCAGGACTAGCCTGTCCAATCACCTCGTGTAAAATGTTGTGGTGCCCAGTACCTCAGCTAGGGACAGGATGGTTGTTACCACCAGGCCACGCAGGCGCGCGAGCATATCGGAGAAGCACCCGAATGGGCCGGTGGATCACCTTCAAAGGCGAGGATTACACTCACATGGTTCACATACAATCTAACAGACAAAAAATAAAACTAGTGATGATTAAATTGATGGGGGAAAAAAGGAACAAGGAGTAAAAGTGCCTCTCCGCCTAACACGCGGGCCTGACCAACACACCACCTCCCATCACAACACTCCCACCTCTCCCCAGGCCTTTTCAATCCCCCTGAAGAATTTGCCTAATGGGAATCCGGAAGGCCCCTCTGCTACCCAGACACATATCCCTCCATCCCTTGCACTCCCTTCAACACCCCCACCACAACCATTCACCGATTCACTTTTCCTACCATGATGGAGGATGACATTTCGTTACCGTACGTGGGAAAAGGAAAAGAGTACCCAACAACTCACCGAAAGGGAGAAACGGAAAAGAAAGCAGAGAAGCATGTGCCTGTGACTCCTGAGTCACCGGAACATAAAATAGAAAAAAAGGTAACATGGACACAAAGGAAAAGAAAAAGAAATCGCGGAGTAGTGCCTCGCCGCTGGGTCTCGGCATAATGGGAGAACACCCTCTCTGAGACGTACCAAACTTAGAAATAAATCGAAGTCTTTGTAATTAAATTACGACCAATTGGGCAGGCAGTAAGAATGGATTTACACAACTCTTCCTTACAAAGACTGCGTATAAAGTCACCCCAATAAAAAAATTAAAATGATAAAAAATTGTATTGAAACAGAAATGATCATCTTTAACGATGAACTCAAACATTTTGGGGGAAAAATCAGACTTTGTTTCCTTCTATTAACAATTATCCGTCAATAAATATTATTCGTTAATTTTTTAAATTTAATCAGAATCCTCAATATTTCTCTAAGAAATTCAAACCTGATTAAAAATTAAAATCCGTTGGTTTATTTTATTTTTATGTACAAAACAGGCCGAAAATGCAAAAGCAAAATGTTTTGATCTTGATTCAAAATGTCTTGTCTCGCTAATATTTTTAACATGGATATACTTTTGGACTGGACACACAAATTTGTTTTTGAAAATCGTTAAGAAAAGTAGCCACTAAAAATAAACTGCAATTGAAAAACTTTCTGGGTCCTCAAATTTAGCGAGGGCAGGTGTAAACCCCAGATCGTAAACCTAAATATCATTAGTATCGGAATTTGATCATCGAGAACTATCTGAAAAAAAATTCAAACAGTAAAGTATACAAAATTTCAACCTCGAGTGCCCCTATGTGATAAACGAAATGTTTAACTTGTAATAGGTAAGACAAAATGATAGGGCCTCCAACTATATCGAAGTTAAAAGTTTGTCTACAGTTTGTAAAGTAAACATATCTTTTCTGAATCTTCTCATTCATCAGAACTTTAAAACTATCTTGTGCGAGTGGTTAAGGCATCCGATTTGTATTTGCTAAGCTGGCGGTACTTGATTCGAATCCCGCATGTACTATGGATTTTTAATTAACAATAAGAGGAAAGTGTACTTATTGGGTCCTTCACTCCTGAGTTTTTATCTAACACAAAATTATACATAAGTACATACTGAAAATTATTGCTATAATAATTTGTCAGTACAAATTATAAAAAGTCAACAGTATAAGTTACTGTTAGTTTTGTATAGTAAATCTTTTATAAACATTGTGCTGGAGCACGGTAGCGAATTTTTGGATCCACAGTTCGGATTCTCGGAGGAAACATGCTTTAGTGTATCTAGTAATAATAGTTTTGTGTGTCTAGTGTGTGTTGAGAGTGAATGTATTAATTGGCGTGTAATGTGGGAGGCCATATCCGAGATATGGAGGAATATTTGCTACCCCATCGACCCTCCATTAGGTTATTTATTTAATATGTGTAAAGGGTGATGGCAAAATATCACATACACACAGTGAATGGTACGCAAACAGGAAAGAATGTATGTAAGAATAAATGAGAATGTGAGTTTGCCTAGTTGAAAATCTATATGCTGTTATGCTGAAATGACAGCTGTATACAGCACTAAACATCAAAAGCTGAACGGACTTAATTAATTCTTAATTTTTACAGTGTATTGGTGAAGTTCGCAATTGTTTATTTTTGTTGGCAAATGTATATAAAATAATATATATTCTAAGTTAAAACAAATTAACTAATAATGAATTTTCAATAAAAATAAAAACTCTCTGCTAGTAAAGAACTTCTTCGTAATAAATGTTTGAGACCTTTTCCAGTAGATTACAATTTATATATTTCATAATCGTTCCTGTACCATCCTGGTCTAACAGTTCTCGCTGATTTTGTCAGTCGGATTTGTTCATCTTCAATGACTATCAGATATCAAGTAGTATTTTTTCTCACAATTTGTCAGTTAATTTATGAATGCAATATAATGAGATAAAAGTTGTCATGAACGCTGACAGAACAGCTTTCTACCGGAAAAACTCAATTTTATTCAAAAATATCGATTTACGAATTATTCAATACGGATCCTTGTTGATCAAGCAGGGGTGTATACAAATCCATAAGTAATCAATTAGTAAGTAAAAAAAAGAAACCTAACATATCTAAAACTGGAAATTGGAATTTTTTTACAAACTGATTTTGGTACATTGATGATCCCGGTCTGCGTATTCTCGTTGGTTTTATCTGTGAACCTTGTTCATCTGCAATGGTCGGTCCAAAATGGCCAAGACCCTCAGAGTTCGAGTTGCATTTTTCTCATATTTCGTCAGTTATTTTAGTAATGTAAACTACATATGTTAAAGTTTCCTTGACAGCTGACAGAACAGTTTTCTATCGGAAAAACTCAATTTTCTGCAAAAATCGATTTGCGTATAATTCAACACGGGTCCTTGTTTAAACAATCAAGCAATGGTGAATATAGATTCATAAATATACAACTAGTAATAAAAAGAAACCTAAATTAACATTTTTGTAAATGCAATTAAAGCTGCTGGAAGCTAGATAAAAGTAAATATGCTAATGTTATTAGTTTCGATTAAAATTGGGTAGATGTAGTAAATTCGTTGTACTTTCAAAGTAATAGGGCCATTTAAAAGGAAGGATACTCTTGTCGAAATTTGTCCCATAATATAAAAGTGAACCAATCCCAGCAACTTATTTATGTTGGTTTGAGCAAGCAAAAGGAACTCAGAAGTTGAAAATTGAAAACTACCAGCAATCGACTAGTTTCAAAAACATGGTTTATAAATCACCTCGTGCCGTTATCCTGTCAGACGTGGAACGCCAGCATCGAATATGGAGCCCTATCAGAATTGCTGTGGCGTCCCAGAGGCGACGGCACCTGGACGAAGTTGGCTGGTCACATACGAAAAAGTCGAGAGACGAGGAGAAGCTGGCCGGACCGGCGACATTGCTTCACTGTGATGGAGGTCATACTTCAGAAGACCGTTAACCGAAGCAGGAGCAACTCGACCGCTATTGGCGAAGAGGGGACGCCCTTAGCGGAGGGGGCAACGACGATCCTCACGACCGTGAAGCTAAACAGGAACAACTGCAACCCCGCATTTGACATAGTTACACAATGATCACCAAAATTAATATTTCACGATTAAAAGGTGAACATACTTAAATTTACACGAAAGATACTGTTGTAACTCAATCACAGGTGTTACCATTTACATAAAGAAAACAACTTTCACCAACTTTAATTATAACTGTTTTAACAGTATACATACATTGAAATATAGCACCTTAATTTTAAAAAATACAGCTGCAATAATTTTATATCAACAACATTCTTCCCTTAATAAATAAGTTTTACCCACGCAACTTAAACCCACCCTTGCTAATAACTACCACCTTATTAGTATCATGAGAATGGCACCATCTGCTGGTAAATGGATGGGTCTAAAGAGGGAAGAGTGCTCGGTCCTGAAACCAAATACTCAAAACCCATGGGAAAGTACAGGTTGAAGTCGCAATCGACAGATGTTTCAATTTAAAAATGAACAAAGGGTACAAAAAGAAAATATAGCTATCATGCCACATAGCCAAACATCCATCGAAGTACTAAGTTGATTCATACAATTGTAACCCCTTCTTCTTACTTGGGGTTGTAATTATATGTGATAAGGTGGACATAGAAACTAAGATTTTTTTAATCCAATTTATGATGCTGGAAGCTACATAAACATAAATATGCTGATGGTTTTGTTTTAGCTCCAATATAGTGCTGAATTTCATAACTAAATTGATAATGTATACAAAAATAAAGTCACTCTGTGCTGGTTCCAAATGAGAGTACACAGCAATGAGAAAATGAATGTCTTGCAAGGAAGTGGTGGCTATACCACTTTTAGGTCCAAAACCTTGTGACCGGGATTCATATTAAATGAGGACAAAACGAAAATGAGGAAACAGAGGACTTCACTCAATAATTTAAGGACAAGCACACTTTGGTAGGAAAGGAACAACAGAATGCATTGAAGGAAGCAGGAAAAATTTTGAATCTTGACAGAATTCTCAACAGGACACTGCAGACTGAACAGGTATCTGAAGAAGATTGATACAACCCAACTAGGCACATGCAGAATCTGCAGCAGACAAAAACATACCTACTAGCAAACCATGGCACCGCATTAGCCCTCAGAAAGATGTGTTTTGGGATGTCCAATGTAACCACAGAAGAAATTCAACTACTGAAATCAGGCCTAATAATCAAGTTTCTTGATAAACTAGGACTCACTGGTGTGCTAAGAACAAAATAGAGGGTACAGCAGTTAATGGGTACAGTTTATTACACAACTTAAACATCATCTACATGCATACTCACAGTTGATGTAAACAAAATGCAAACTATATAACATTAAGAAAAGGTAAGCTTTGTTCAGAACAAATAGTTGATACCAACAACTATTTTATTATTATCTGTGAAATCACATGGTTTATGGGGTGTGGTGGCAGCCTTCTTCACACTGGTTACTTTCTTGGGTTTAACTGCCTTCTTCAATGCAGGTTTGTTCATGGGCTTGTCCTGGGGCCCTTCCTAAAATCTCAGATTTTAGCTGTTCCGGCATTGATTACAATAAGTGCACTATTATTGTTCTACTTGACTTTTTGACTCCATAAATCAAAATTTGATTATTTGAAAACATACATCTTTGTGGTTTTTCTTATATTGCTAATAATCTCACCTAAACGATAATCCATAACTTATTAATTTTTCAAAATTCCATCTATATGCTGATGAAACCCAGATTTAAATTCAATGGTCTACAAGTGTCATTCATGAAGCTATCATCGACTTCTTTAATGCTAACACATGCCAGTACTTATTGATTTTAAAAAAATAATACAGAGCTCCTATCCCCTCTCCAACCGTTGGCTCCCCCTATTACGTTTTGTCATATAGTTAAAAATCTCAGCGTTATTTTTACCCCTAAGTTTACATGGCTTGACCATTTGAGCTCTCTTATTAAAACAGTCTACTCAAGCCTCCATTCTATTCAATGCCTTAGTTTCACTTCACAGAAAGCATCATTACCAATTCCTATCTGCCTTATCTACAATTTTTGACCTAGGGTAATACAAAGAATGCTGGCAGCCCACCACTCACAACCTTATAAAAGAAATCTGATGAGCAAAATCTCCCAGATGTTATCTTGGATTGGAATATATCATATTCCTCCCCACAATTTATTTTAATTTATTTAAAATTAAAGCCATTGTCTTTCCAGCTTTGTTTAATTTTGTACTGATTAATCCCATTGGCACAACAAGTAGCATTATGCCTTTCCATTCTACTAGGCCTAAAGATCATTTTCAATTAACCTTTTGCCTTCGTTGAGTTCATTTGATATTCTTATTCTTAAATGTTTTTCAATGGCACCAGTCCGGCATTTGAGTGAGTAGTGATTTATAAATCTCTTAGTTTGCCTTGTACCTGGTGTCTTTTCAGTGCTTGAGTTTTTTGCTCAAGCCATGTTTCAACTTAAGCACACACCCCGACCTGATGGCTATAATCCCAGGGGTGACAGCTGCCCATTTATTTGGTTATTGTCAGCTTGTTCATTTCTTTACATGCCTTCCTTTCTGGGAACCCACTTTAGGGCAATCTTGTTCAATTTTCCACAGCCATTAGGCAATTTAGGCACTTCCAGGCAAGTAAGAACAATTCAGTTTTAGGTTAATTTTTTCAACCGGCAATTTTTAATTAGTTTATTTTAAATTTAAAATTACAAAGAAATTGATGCAATGTGCGAGGCATAATTATGTTTTGCATTGAAATACAATGAATTAATTTAACTACACTTTCAGAGTAAGCATGAAATGATTGAATCCTAATGAAATGATAAAAAATATGATTTTATGCTTTTACCACTTTGAATTATGTCAAATTCAATGCAAAGAGTTAAGAAGACATGCTGAGTTGTGTATTGCAATTTATTCCCATCCCCTTCTTTTTCACCAAGTTATCCTACAATATTTACCACCTAAAAATATTGCAAAACAATAAAATAATAACACAGTAAACTTGAACATGTAGTAATCCTTTGAATGAAAATTGCTTTACATACTGTAACTAAACAACTGTGATTAACTAAAAACATTTACTTTAAAAAGTTACTTTTTAATATTATACTATCAAAGTAATAAAAAATAAACAAGTCTTATGTAATGTGTACTACAAATGAGAGATTTCTGTTGAATTCTAATATTCAACAACACTATTAGATTCTAATATCTAATTTATAAAAAGGACAAACACATGAGAAAGCACATAAATCTAACCTGTACATAAAAACTAAAAACAACACCTCAAAAATTTACAATTAATCATTATTATTGTTTTATGGTCGAAACTATCTTACATTGCTTTGTCCCAAGTGCTTATAGCCTTCATACTACATTATGTTATGAGGTTCAATTTGTATCGTACCAGGCTTACCTTAATTACTTATACCCAACTTCCTTAAACAGACTTATTTTACACTGACCTCAAAATTTTACGATTATTTTTTTGTTCAATTTCACATTATTTCTTGCAAATTTTGCTTTTTCTCTCAACGATCATTCAATATATATATACACACACACGAGTAAATTTCAACTATGAGGTTCAAATGCAGGGCCACTGGATTCGAAATTGGGAGCTTTACTTTACAGTGATGATGATGATGATGATATGTCAGGGTGTTGTATACTGCGCCCTTTAAGAGCTATTGTATCCCCCGTTCTCTGCCTAAAGCACATCGGTGATACTTTACAGTGATAAGCCCAAACCATTGCAGCCACCAATGCCCCAACAGAGTATATTCACACTGATAAACTAATTAGTCTTACCCTCCAATACCATTAATGGAAGGAGCTAATCACTTCTACTCAAATGTGTGACTGAGGTCTATATCTAGACAGAAGATTGACCTGGAATCCATACACAAGGTATAAGAAACAACTTAACAGAAGACTTGTTCAACTACAAAGACTTTTAGGGCTAAAATCTGTTAATACTGTTAAAATGCAACTAACACAAGTTTATTATTATTCAAGATATTACTGCAACGCTATGGACGTATGGGGTTGTTGATGACAATAATTGAATAATAATAAAGAGAGGTTTCATGTTCTTCAAAGACTGCAGCCTTCTGACTTTTGTAACAATCTTAGTTCAATTGACTTGATGCTTCTTTTAGGAAGTAATAGGTCATTGTTTGTCATTGCTGCAATTCTTTTGGCCTTTTTGGTACCCTAAGTTATGTCCCCATTGAATGGTTGCTTTGCATTCGAAGATAATGCGAGCACTTACTTCTTTCTCATTCACAAAGGTGACATCATTGAATATACCCATGTTGTGTGTTTTTTCAGACACTAGTCGCCTTTATATAGTGCAATCACTCTCTGAGTTTGTGAGTTGAATGTGTTTATCTGATGGTTCTTTATCATAAGTTTACTCCAGCTTCTCTGGAGTATTTTCACCTCTTCTTTGTTTTATACACCCATTCTGAGTTGTAGCATTCTGTATTCGTTCTTGTTATCCCAAGTATAAGCTCAGGGCTGATCTTTCGGATCCTCCTCTGGCCAGTTTTTCTACTTTCTCATTACCTAGAGCTCCTTTTTGTTTTGGTACCTACATATATTATAAGGTTGTTGTGTTTTTCCAAGTTTTGGGGTTTTGGAGATTTGGATGTATTAACTATTTTAGTTGTGGCATTTTCATGGGCTAGTTCTTTTATGCTGCTTGCAAGTAAACTTTGGGGTTCCATTGAATCATCAATATCCAGCACATCCAATTCATCCTATTAAAAGTACTCAGACAGAGTGTTGATTTGCCAAAGAATGATTCATCAAACCAAGTTTTTCATCCTTCCCAACCCTACTGTCTGAGTACCCCCTACCCCTTTCCCCTAAGATTCTGAGAATCCTCATCACTGCCTTAATCTATGGCAGGTTTGATACCTCCTGACTCATTAATCCCTCTTTCTCTTAGCAAGTCTCCTCAGTGTACGGTGCTGGACATAAGAAAAAAACTCATGCAAAAATGTGTAACATGTTTTTTCCACATGAATAGGGTACAAATAAATTATTTCTTAAATATATTATGAATTAAATGTTTTATATCAAGAAATATTGCACATAATACTCAATACAAAAAAAAAAAAGTCTTCTAAGGAGAAAATCACTCAGGTGGACTTGGAATGCTACCTGGAGCAGATTCAGGATCTCTCCCATGACATTTCTGAGACTGCCAGGCTTGCGAGCAAATTGAGAGAAGCTGTAGACGATTCTGAAACGATTCAATGGTCATGTAACTCATATTGACTGAGCGTTGGAGACGTTTTTGAATTATTATCAATAAAGCCCCAAAATCCCATAAATTGTTAAAATTAAGTACTGGGAAAATTGAGAAATTGAAAAATGAAACAAAGTCCATATATTATATTGTCCTTTTCTTTAAGCCTCCTTCCCTGACTGATACCTTATATGATTCATTGGAAACTTCAAATAATCGTTCCTAAACAACTTCCAATACACCCACAATACTCCCTACCATCCTGTTAGCTCTCTTCAATAGTGACAGATTTGTGACAAATTTATGGCCAACCTTTAAAGATACATTTATCTCACTTATCAATGATAATCCTGACTTGAACAAAATCCGCAAATTCCAATATTTGAAAACTTTTTGGTCAGGTTCCACTGCGCAGGCTATTTTCGCACTCAAATGTACTGCTTCAGATTAAAACCAGGCTTGGGATATTCTTGTTAAAAAGTTCGACAACAAGCATATTTGACTAAAATTTGTAATTATCCTCCAGTATATCCATTAATAACGGATTTTAGTATTTAAAAATGCATTAACAGGAAAAAATTGAAACACGATTTTTTTACCATAATTTTTTTTTAATGGTCTTATGAACTTTGCACACTATACATTACGCAATGTGCAAAGGGGTGATGGTGGGAATCAAACATATGTCCGCAGAGTCTAGAGCTGATTATGCGACCATTCGGGTACTCCGGTCCACCATAAAAATTCTGATGATTTTTTTAGTTTTAAACTTTATGTACTGGGTTCAAAATTGGAATTATCAATGCCGTGGTAAATACCCTCCATCCTGAACCTTCTATTTGCGCATTAATGTATATGTAATGTTCTGTAATGTATTTTGTTTGATGAAAAATCGATCCACTTGGGCACCGCACCAACTGTCCATTCAACCGTTTGGATATTTCCCTCTTTTTTTTGCCATTTTCAAATTTAATTAATTGAAAGAATTAACTTGGCCCATTGACAAAAAAAAAAAAAAAAAAAAAAAAAAAAAAAAAAAAAAAAAAAAAAA
>CM077107.1:29886872-29922358 GCA_039619505.1 Cimex hemipterus
GTTTCTTAAGGCAACTCTAAATGCTCGTTCCTCTTTTAGTTGATAGGCGTGGAAGTCGCATTTTTGTTCTTTAAATGTGTGTATTAGTTTCCTGTGTGTGAAACATATATGACATCCAAATCTCATTTTACATTACAGACTACACTGTACATAGGACTGACCGCCCTGACTGCACGTCTCATGGTGGCACTGCTATCATTATAAAATCTTCACTTTTACATTATGTCCTACCGCCTTTCACAACACCACAATTTCAGAGTACTTCCATTTCTGTACAATGCTTCAACAAGACGATTGTTTTTACAGCGGTGTATTGCCCACCCAGGCACTCCATTTCAAGTGACCAGTTTAAGGGGTTCTTCGGATTCCTGGGACCAACTTTCGTGGCTGGAGGGGATTACAACGCTAAACATATCCAGTGGGGCTCCCGTCTCTACTCTCCTAGAGGTCGAGCTTTACGACGTGAAATGCTGAACTAACATTTGCAATACATCACACTAAACACTCCCACATATCTGCCAACATCAACCAAAAAATCTCCTGATCTACTGGATTTTTTTGTTTATAAGGGAATAAATAATATTCCTTTTCACACAAACACATCCACTGATTTATCATCTGACTATCTACCTGTCTTTTTATCCCTTCAATTAACACCTTTTATTAAAAACAATCGTCCTACTCTAACTGCTGGACCAATGAATTGGAAAAAATTTCGTTCCTTGGTTGATGAAAAACTTTCGGTCCCAATTAGATTAAAAACACCAGGAGAAGTAGAAAACGCGGTTGATCTATTTACAAAATCAATACAAAATCTTCCAAATTATCCTTTCTACATAAGTCAATTAATATCCGAAAAAAGGGCTAGAAACCTTTGGCAACGTTCATTGACACAAGCCCCATAAAAATTTAAGCTCCCCATCATGTTATCGTCCTATTAGTTTTTTACCCGTTCCCTATAAATTATTCGAAAAATTAATTTAGAAAAGAATTATCTCTATTGCTACTTCGAACAACATCTTACCAGACCATCAATTTGGCTATCGAACCCATCATTCCACCACTCATCAACTTCACAGAGTGACAGATTTCATTACTTCCTGTCTCGAGCAGAAACTGTACGCGACTGGAGTGTTTCTAGATGTTTCTCAGGCCTTCGACAAAGTATGGCATGAGGGATTATTATATAAATTAAAATTATTTTAACCCAGGCATATTATCTGATTATACAATCATACCTTAAAGAAAGATTTTTCGCAGTAAACCAGGGTACGGAGACTTCTGGGATGGAAGAAGTGCTTGCGGGTGTGCCACATGGGGTCAATAGGGGTCATACTCGCTCCGTTGTTGTACACAATTTTCCCTTCCGATATGCCCACAAATGACAATACACTTACCGCCACATACGCAGATGACACCGCCACATTAACAAGCCGTCTCTCTCCTGCACAAACTTCACTCATGTTACAAAAAAACAATATCAACAATTGAGAAGTGGAGCAATCTTTGGAAAATAAAGTTTAATACCTCAAAGTCACAACATATCACCTTTTCACTCCGTCGTGAGACTTTCCCTAGCATATACTTATACAATGAACCTATTCCACAATCCGACAAAGTTAACTATTTAGGACTTACATTTGATAGAAGACTAACTTGGAATCCACACACGATTAAAAAAACAGACACTGAACAAACGATTTAAAATTCTTTATTACCTACTCAACAGACAATCATAATTACCATTAAAATCTAAACTTTCGACACACACATACCTACTCAAACCAATTTGGATGTATGGGTACCAAGTATATGGATCGGCCAAGTAATCCAATATTCAAAGATTACAAAGTTTTCAATCCAAAATTTTAAGACTACTTGTTTCTGCCCCATTTTATGTAAACAATAATACACTTCACAGAGATTTTCAAATCCCAACAGTTTTGTCAACTACCAAAACATATTACAGACGTTTTCATAGTAAATTACAAAATCACACCAACACACAAATAAGATTACTCCATTCCCCACAATTACCACGTAAACGTCTGAAAAGAATATGGATGAGAGACCTCTTAAATGATTAATATCATTTCTCTAATCCAGAGCGGCTGCCAGTGGGTAGCTTTCTCTATAACGCCCATAATGCCAAACACACAGTCTGAAATCCAATCTGCTGGTTGTATATCATGCATGTACAGTTGTAGATATAAATAAATGAAGTAAAAAAAAAAATAGAAATAATTAACAAGTAGTCTAAGAGAAAATGTGTATTGTATAAAGCCTGCTGGGTCTTCCAGATTAAGATTTCTAAAGGCTTGAGCTGATTCGAAGACGGTGGAGGAAAATCTCTTAAGAGACGCTTGATCATATCGCGCTAATGGTGGAAAGTTAAAAATTTTACTTAAGTAATTTGTTGCCTGTATCCTTTCATTGTCAAATATTTTAGTTAGGCTGTTCCAAACTTGGTCATATTCCGAAGCAACTAATGGAATTGAAGATATGGCTTGCAAGGCAGGTCCAGATAGAGATGTTTTTAAATAATGATACTTTTTAATGTCATCTATGCCAAAATTGTTATGTATTAGAGAAAGAAATGTATCTCTGAAGGAAGGCCAACAATGTATGTCTCCATTGAAATTTGGAAGCTTTATCGTGGGTAGGTTTGCCTCTTTTGAAGTTGTTCTATGAGTTTCATTTGAAACATTTGAGTTTTCTGAAAGGTTAAACGATAGGATCTCGTAATAGCTTTCTCTGGTGCCCTTCTTTATTTGATCCAACTCATCTGTTTCTAATCCCAAATGTTTCCTTATTTTCCGGGCTTTAGACATTGTATCGAGGAAGCGTTCAAAAGTGGTATCGATCTTAGATATGCGAGCCTTAAGTTTGTCTAAACGCTTGTTGTCTGATGTCTGCCTTAACGATAAAGAAAGTCTTTCGGTTTCCGCGATATCCTCAGACAAATCACATAACTCGTTAGTATGGCATTCAAGGTCGATTTGCAGGGTTTTGGTTTCGGACATTTTTATTTTTATGGTAATGGTAATGGACGAAAAGGTAATTAGAAACCCTCTCCAAACTTCCTCAAGAAAGAAAACAAAACCGGAGGACCAAAATAAATAGGTAGCTGATTCAAATCCGGCCCGTGTGGACCAAAAAATGTTGGCGGGAGGGGCTTTATTGCGTTTACAAGCGTACCTCCCAATCCGTTTCTATGAATTTGAAAATTAGGGTTCTTTGCGTGAATGTAAATTAGAAGAGAGAATCTAGAGACAATTAAAATTATAAACAACCAATGTCGTAATTATATTTATACATTAATCTGAGGTACTATTACAATTATAGTCAAATTCTTAATTATGTATAAATGGTTGGCCAAGAGAACGTTAAACTTAATTTAACAAAATAAATTAAAATATAACATTCTTAAATTCGAAACAAGGTTTTTTTGTTTGTTTACTCAGCTGATGGGTTTCGGTATATATCAACTCTTCCTGGTTTCAGCTGGTTCAACTCAAGGTAGCGGTAGATGCGAGGTGTATAATGATCCAGATGGTCGAGGTTCAGATGATGCCTTCGCCGAGGTTATCTAATTTACACAACTGGTGTTCACATCGCGACAATAGTTTAAAGGTTAGGGGAACGAAATGAAAATATGGATAGGTGAGCACAGTACAAAACCTCTCACAACACTGCGCCGCCTCCAAGCGAGGAAAACAGGCCCACTAAATCATGCTTGTTTTCATGGTCAACCGTAATTTTAATTCCATTTGTATTAATTATTGATGTTTTTAAAATATGGTGAAATATAAATTTCCGAACAAAACAAAATAAAATAATAATAAATTCAACCACATCTAATATTAAATAAGTACATTTTTTAAACCTATTTATTCCGGCGCAAACAGTCATTGATTATACTTTTGTGTGGTTGTGCTTTTATTGGAGTGTCTACCAAAACAAAACGTTTTTCAAAAGTACGCTTCAACCAGTGAGCAGTTTAGTGATAAATTTGTGAGTAATTTCCAGAAGAAGGATGCTCATGCAGGCTCTTGCTAACCATTCTAATCACGGCCGGTTATATAAAAATATCGAAATTGACTGCATAGTTTTTGTTTATTTATAAGGTACAAATAGGGCTTTATGTATTTCTACATATTAGAAATAAATTAAGCTTTATAAACGCAATAGAATAATGATAACAGGAACAATACTAATAAAACATATAGTATGATTGGTGAGTTTATATAAAGCGTAAGGGATATATAAGTTTAGGGATAAGTTTATAAGTCTTTAGAATGTTATGGCTGCTTAGGTCATTAATATAGGGAGAAATATGATCCCATGGTTTAAGATCTTAACAGTATCTAATGCAAGGATAAATAATTTGCAGGCGATGGGGAGAATTAGAGTCTAAGGAAAGAGAAAAAATAGCACTACAGTAAGAGCATAAAGGAATTATTAGGAACCTAATAAGAATTGTAGTTTTATTTTATCTGGAGTGAAAAAGCTGAGGGTCGAAGAGAATAGAGTTCACATGGTCGTATTTTAACTTTGGTTAAAAATTAACAGAGGAGCCGTTGACGTAACGAGGTGATAGGCAATATGTAATAATGGTCTTTTTTCATTTTTTAATTAATAAGGATTGGGATTTGTTAGGTTTATAATGGTGCCGTCTTTTCTTGGCCTTGGATGTAAGAAGGAATATCACGATTGACCAGAGAAATAGCTTCAGAGATGTTGCTTGTAGGATTGGATGTAAGGCGGGTATCATACGGTAATGTAGTAGTGGATATTCCTCCAAAACCTTTCTCACGTTGACAACCTAATTGTACATTATTCTGTATTTTTGTGCACTCTTTTGATTTCTTGTAATTGTTTGAAAAAGAGGGAGATTATCTATAATTCATCTGTTCACACATTAATTAATTTTTTAAATTTATTGTACGTCCAGGTACAATATTTACATATTTACAATTTACATTTACAATGGTTTAACATATATATATATATATATTATATATATATATAATATAATATATTATATAATATAAATATAACAGCTTAGTGAAAGGTGGAAAAACGTACGCTAAGCAAAGATGTAAATTGTAAATATGTATGTATATATATATATATATATATATATATATATATATATATATATATATATGTTAAACCATTACATCTTTAACAACTGTATTAATATCCTCTGTGAACGTAAGTGTTCTATCCAGTTGAACTCCCTGAAGTATTTTACCGTGTGACGTTCTATGTTTCTTGTTTTGTGTGGCGACTGTGAAGGTCGCGTTTTGGTAAATAAGATGGCCTGAGGTTTTTCAACGTTATCAATATTATAATTAATAATTTTCCTTGTATGAACGTATCTGAACAGCTTTTTTGGCTTATTCCAAAGGAGGAAAAATTCGAAAGGTGAGGTTGAAATGGGAAGTTAGTTTCCGAGCTGATCGTTTGACTCCCGCTCGTAACACTGACTTTTTTAATCTACCAATAACTTTCATAAAAATTAACTAACTGAAAAAAGTTAATTGGTTAATCGGACCACGAACTGGCCTTGAGGTACACCCGCAGATAGATTTATTTGTTCAGACAGAACATTCCCTAACTGGACCAGAGATCGGTTTGTCAAGAATGAGGAACACAGGGCGGAAACCCGTATGTTATTATTTTTCATTTGCATCCATTACAGGTCTCCTGGAAATCTACATTCATTTCTGCCAATCTCCATGCTATTTCAGCACAAACGGGCATATCGAAGTCTTGAGACTTTTCAGAGCAGTGGAAAACCGAGTATGAAATTTGATAAATTGCTTATCAAAAGGTCCCCGGCTCTTGGGAATCTAGGTCATGGTGTCCGAGTACACTATGGAAACACATGAATGCATGTCATGCACCGTCATTACAGGAAAACCAAAACACGCCGCGAATCATTGATTTCATCCATCCTAAACGAATGCAATGGCACGGCACGGGCATTTTCGCCATCGTGTTGTTTTTTGCTCCCAACGCAATAGTGAATAAAGGCATTTTTAAAGGACTACATTCCCTTGTTGATGATTTGATGATTTACATGTTAGAAGAGTATACATCAAATCAGGAATTAAGCGGTTTTGCTTCGCAATGGGCGACAAAAGTGAATACTTCTCGTATAAATTATAATGATTATTCGGAGAACGTGAGACGCGGTCTGATGAGACGTAGGTTTTAGAAAAACATTTTCTCTGTCATGTTACGTTTCGATTTTTATTGAGTTCATTCTTGTGGGTCGCGTTGAGAGCCACAAACAAGAATGGCGCATCTACACGGAAAATAAAAGCTTTAAGCCCTGAAGATGCACTCAATAAAGATCGAAACGTTGGCATAATAAAGAAAATTTTTTCTGAAAACTACGACACACCAGACCGCATCTCATGATCTCCAAATCCAACCATTGACTAACGGTCACTAAACACCACATGTTAACGCCAATTAAATTATTGCTAAATTTATTTAAAAGGAGCGTGTTGCGTTAATCCGCATCTGTTTGCTCAGGGAGATGGCGATTAGTGTAGGTAAGAGTCAGTCATCTTTCGATGGTTGTTCGATCAAAGTAAATTTTTTTCATTTTCCCCCACATCGCATTGTCACCATTTTTCCTCATTCACCATCATCAATATCATCGCCACCTTGATCATCGTTTTAGGAGGGACACCGTACCATGTTATTAAATATTTGGACTGTTTGCTAGCTAATAAACTCGATCGATATGTAAATCGTTAATTTAAGTTCATTTTAATTTTACCTAGTTTGAATCCGGATGTTCGTTAAGTGGACTGTATATTAAAGGCTAAATAAACTCAAAATTAAAGAAAATGGGAAAGATTGAATCGGAGGAGAGGGTTGGAATAATTTCAAATTTTCACTTACTCCAACGTGTCTCCGTAAGGGATCAAGCAATTCGGCAAAAGTTATCCTCTTCTTTATTCGACTAGGCAGGCCCCAGAGTTTCCGGCGGATACAGACGTTTGATACCGAATGCTTGACAACGGCAATTGAATATCATAAATTGCGAACAAACACAGGGTTTAAATACGAGGGTAAGACAACGATGTTTTCAGTAGTAGCTCTCGCAACAACTCACTCGCCGACCGGCCGGAGACATCCGGAAGGGTTCCCCGGAGGACCAAAATGTTGGGGGGAAGGGCGGATCTTAATTGACCCACAAACTTCCGTACCCGTTTCAAGGGATACAATTAAATTTTGTTGTGTTGTTGTTTATTTCCTTTTAAATAGGTGGCAAATATTTATATTTAAGAGGGATTTGGGGAAAAGAAAGGGTGATTGATAATACTTTGACAAAGAACTGAATATTTACAATTTATTTTATACAAAAAAAGGTTTAAAAAAAGAAACTTCCTTATTAATTCAAATAATTGACATTCAATCTACTGGCCAGGGTTTTACGAAAAAATTCAAATAAAATAAAAGACGAAATGAAAAGGTACTTGGTAGTTGAAGACTCGCTTCTCCAAATAAACGAAATAGGCGGTGTTGACCTGATGGTTGCTGCTGGGTTTCACGTCGACGAAGTGCCTGTAGGGCCGGATGACGATACAGTTGAGGTCCGTGAAGTCGGTTATGTGACGACACGGTGGTGAATCGACGAAATCGATGTAGAGAGTCCAGAGGAAATCGATATGACGATCGATTATCGATTTGGTACAAGGTGCGTCTTGTGCTGACCCAGGCAAGCGAGAGACTGATGTATACCTGGGCAAAGGCCGAAGACACCGGCGTTATCGCTTGCAAAAATAAAAACAATGGGGCCTCAGCGAGTTAAACAGGGCCTCTCGAGGCGAACCTTGGTCAGCCGAAAACAACAAAAATAAAGGCTCCTCGGGCGTCAACAGGATAAATGCTTAAACATTGGATTTTATTTTTATTAACTCATTTGAAGTTCACAATAGTTTAGTTTACTTGTTTTATTAGAAGATGAGAATTTATTTTACTTTATTTATTTAAAGTTTAAATGCGTTTTCCATGAAGGTGCTATTATGCTCGCCTTTATGTAGTCATACCGTAGTGAGAAAGAAGACTGGCATTGACAGAAACGAGATCGAACGTTTGCTGGTTCAAAACGACCCATCCATCTCCTCAACGCCACATATTTCTAATTATAATTATAAAATTATTTCTAATTCAGGTAGCAATAGAAAAAATATGACCCAAATATTGTTAAATTAAAAAATAAAACAAAATTTAAAAGTGCACCATTTTTGTGAGATGTGTGCCTATTGGAAGGTAAGGGTTTGAACTCTTGTCTAGTCAGCACCATTATAAAATGGTAACAACAAATCATGTATAGCATAGAAAAGAGTAGAAGCGTTTATTTTCGTGTTTGTGGCGAGGAGGACAAAATGGGAGCCGGAGGCGTCGTCTTAAGTGGTGCGGATCGAATGGGCCGAAATCGCAATTGGAGCGGGACTCGACTTTAATTACAGCCCGGGTGACAATAATAACCGGAAACGGAATTGGGATGAAAACAGCTTTCTCATTTCTTTTTATCGATCGTGGAAAAACAGGCGCCGTGATTTGTATTTAACGAAAGGAGGTCTGATGTTTTTCTATACGGCGCCCTCTTCTCGGAAATTGTTATAGACGGATTTCACCCGGGGCCCTTTTCACGCCGGTGCCAACCGATTTTGATGTCTGACTTAGATTATCGTCAAATTTTTAAATCAACATGACAAAAACCGTCCAAACTTCATGAAGAGATATGCTTGTCGTGAAAAAATCGGATTCCTTTGGATATCAGCTTAGTACTTTGGATAGTAAGTAGCTTAGCTAGTTGAAATATTTATTACTTTAATAGAAAAAAGCTAGAAGCAATTGTCAATAACATCTATGAAATTTATGCAGGTCTTTCTCTCTCTTTTCCTCTATCTCTATCTACGTGTATTTCGTTTTCTCTCCCTTCTTTCTCTTTTTGCTACGTTTTTCTCTTCCCATCCTGTCTCACTCACTCTCATTATCTGTCTGTCGTCCTTTCTCTATCTCTCTACTTTTCTGTTTATTTCCTTCTCTCTCTCACTCTTCTGCTCTTTCTGATACTTTTCGTTCTCTTTCTCAACCTCTTTCAGTCTCACTCTCACTTGAGTGCTTAAATTTGGTTTCTCGTGACGTCATTAATATTTGTCTTTAGTGCGCTCTAGCATTATTAGGGATCCTCATCTCTATTTAATTTTTGTTTTTGCGAGTATAACTTGAAAGTTTCAATGATGAATTTGAGTTTATTTAGTAGAACAAATCGACAGATATTTACTTATGTATTCATGTATATCTCACTTCTATTATTCATATATTAAGCCACTTGTTAAAATGAATTTATTGTAATTTTTGTTGTATATGTTGTTCTTACATTGATAAGTTATTTACATTAGTTATTGATTATTATTTAAAAAAAACATTGAAACTATAGTAACATTTACTGTATTATCATTATTATTAGTATTATATACTTGTAGTATCATTATATTTGAGTACACTAATACCTTCCACTTATTTTTATATTATATTTTTGTACTCCACTGAATTATATTTTTTGTATTCTTGATATTTAAATTACAATACCAAGAGAAAATATGCATTTAAATAATTGTAATAATGGTAGTAGGAAGAAAACATGTCCTACGCTTTAGCACTTAATGAATAAAAGTATCTAGTATCATTCTCACTCATAAAAGTATCAAGTATCAATGATCTTAATATTTCTCTGTCTATCTCTTTAGTTTAGACTTTCAAACACTTAATTGCGATTTGGCTGAGTGCATCTGATGCTTTGGGATGATGAATTTTTTTTCTGTTGTTAGTCGTTGTTAGGTTAAACTTTGGTTCCCCGCGCTTTCGCAGATGACTGTCGTGTATCGTTTTACTCTATGTAATCTACTTTTTTCGTTTGATAATGTTGGTCTGCTTATCCTCGCTGATTTTTGTCAGTCAAACGCATTCATCTTTAGTGTTTAGGTGATTTCTGTGGAGTTGAAAAGTATGAAAACAAATCTAATGTTATATTAGAAAGTTAATGGTAGGTTGAATACCTCAATAAATAATATAATAATCCCGCAAGGTAAGATCGTCGCAGAGGAAATACATAAAAAACGTGAACAAATGTACACCTTTCCGACAGCCAAGCCGAACTGAAGACTTTAGACTTCTCCACTTCCCCTCTAGACTGAAAATTTCTAAAATACCTCCAATGGTTGTTGCAGTGTCGACTCTTGCACGAAAAGATAACCTTACGATTTCAAACAAAAATCAATTTGGTCGCTTTAAGAACCAGGTTTTCTCCTGCCTTGATTTCAATCTTAACACCGTTTTGGAAAAGCTTGATTTCGAGGAAAATTCGTTGAAAGTGTTTTACTTTGTCCCCAGGAGAGCCATGCGAGAATAACGGAAAGCGGAATGTCCTCAAACTCAAGCTGACACAATTGTTTTAAAGAGGAAAATAGAGCTCGTTTGAGAGGACGGATTCGCCAGATGAAGGTTTCTAACGGACTGAAGAAGTTGCAACTTAGGAAAACAAGTACGGTAAATTCAAAAATAGGCATTTTGAACTGAAGATTAATATTCTCAAAAAGAGACCTTGACTATTGACATAAATATTGTAATTTATAGAAGATAAAGTAAACATAATATATCTTTAAACTTTACTTAAAACGTGTGTAAATGTTTGGTGATTAGTGACCGTTATTCGATGATTATTCTGAAATCGTGAGATGATGTAGTTTCAGAAAAACATTTTGTTTATCATGCCATTGTTTCGATCTTTATTGAAATCATCTTCAGGGCATGGGATTTACAAATGTTTTCTGATACCTACATCACATCAGACCGCATCTCACGATTTCTGAATAATCATTTATTTAAAAGAATGAAATACCGTTCATTTTGAATTTTGGCAATTTTATGTAAGACGCAGTGAACAACTAAATATGATTTATAAAATTTATTAAAATAATTATTGAAATATCTTATTTATCTATAGTTAATGCACTTAGTCAGGTCGGACTAACTTTGGATCCGCATTTTGTTTCACTTTCTCTGAGCCAGTTTTGTCTATCGGCTTCGGTTTGCACCTTCAGTGAAAATTCATTCAAACATCCAAATCGCCATATGTACTATGAAGTCCCTTAAGTTCCTAAGTATCTATTGATCCTTCAGATCTATTTTTGAAAGTAACGAACATTGCACTAATTAACAATGTGAACTATAAGATACAAGTGATTCGATTTACATTTAGTTCAGCCGTAAAAATTGGGGTTTCATTTCCTTCAACGTTTTTATCATAAGCCATAAGTACTGTCAAGTCCTGTAAGTTCATAAATACTACTTGTCCTTCAGACCGTTGGAAAACACCAACATTGTACAAATTATTTCACAAGTGCAATTGTATTAATTATTATTAATTATATTATTAATTATTATCTTATGACTGATAAATTTATAGTCCAGATTACAGTATTATTAATTAGTATACAATAAAATGATAGTATACTGTTAATTATAGTATATACAGTAATTTTGGTATCTACATTTAGTTCAGCCATAAAATTTGGGGTTTAAATTTCTTCTATTGATCGTTATTAGGACGAACCAACTTTGGATCCACATGCTCTCGCTTTTTGACTTATCCGAGTGAGTCTCGGTTACCGTCACTTTCAGTGAAAATTTCATTCAATGTCTCTATCACAGTCCCTAAATACTGTTAAGACCCTTAAGTTCATAAATATCTGCATGTCCTTCAGTATTATGTCACAACTGGAAGTATAGAAACATTGTATCGATTATAGTTAGGTCGGTCATAAAAATTGGGGGTTAAATTTGCTTCTATTGATCGTCGTTAGAACGAACTGGCTTTTGATCCGCATGTTGTCGCATTTTGCCTGAACCATACTTGTTTCCGTGGTCACGTTCTTCAGTGAGGAACCTCAACGGTCTCCTTCAAGCTTTTAAGCTTTGTAAACCTCCAGAAAGCTTCCTTTTGGAAGCAACTGAACCTTCAAAAATATTTGTTTAAATTTGAATAAAAAGCTACTTTTAATGTAAATAGAGTTTGAAAAAAAAAGTTTTATCACCTAGACTATACAGTGATCCGTATTACTTGTTTTTCATCATTGTTATGTCATCTAGCTTTGGATCCCTATATTCTCGCTGTATGTCGCCTTCCTCCTAAGGTACACAAATTATTGTTATAGATGAAGTGCAAAAAAAAAAAAAAGTTCAAATAATTCCTTTGGTTTAAAAACGTTTGATTTTTGATAAGCGCATGGTTGGACGGTTGTACTGGAAAGGTTTCTCTCTTTCTAAGAGAAGAAAATTAAAAGGTCTCATGGGAATTTCGAACTGCTCCTGAGTCACGCTAATAGATTTTCTCCACATCTACGATCGTGTGGGTGGACGGGAGATCGGCTGTCGGAAGTAGGACGGCTTGACTAGAACCCGTTCTTCTGTCAGGTCATCTCATGGGCTTCAATTTGATTTGAGTGTGGGATACCGAAAAAACTCGGACTCAGCAAGAGATGAAAGTCGTCTCGAGAACACTAAGAAAGGTCCGCCGGCCCACGTTATAAAGCATCCTTAACCGGTGAAAAAATAAAATTATAATTCACTCCGTGAATCACGTTCAAATGATTTGACGCTCTTTAAGTGAGTTTTTTAATACTTTTTGTTTTTAGGTACGATGAGCAAAAGATTTATGGCCATTGCATTCACACTTGCTTTATGGTTTGCAGAAGTTCAGCTCTCAAGTAAGCGATAAATTTATTTATATTTACTTTCTTTCCATCAATGTTGAATACGTCACTACTTATAATCGAGGTAATTTATCAAATGACAATTCAAACTAGAGTAGCCAGCTAGAATGGTCTCATAAAAGCCCAGATACATGTACTTTTGATTTACATAAAAGTTTACAAAAATTAGAACTTCAGTAATCGTCAGTAGAATTATTGAAAACAATAGACGTATCAATTACCACTTGTTTGACTATTCCAGAAATTAAACTTAATTTTAGAAAACCTGAAGAATATCGGCTATTAATACTGATTTTCGTTGAAAAAAGTTGTGATGTAAGCTTTTTGTCTAACATTTCCTCAGTAGTGCAACGGGAGATCTATGTCAGACAAAACAGGTGATTTTACTTTCCGCTCATCTTCAGGAAAAAGTACAATTGCTTGCTCTGGTCAATCATACTGGCTTAAATTTGATGCAAGATTTTGAAGTAATTAATTTTTCTAATCTCTTTGAACATAGATCATGCCTTTTTAAAATGGTGACCTCTTGTTGGGTGAAATTAAGAAATAATGTATTAAAAAAAAAAAGGGTGATATTTACGGAATACGTTCCGGAAGACTGCTTTGGATGGAAGATAATCAGCTGATTTAAAAAGAAAAAAACATCTCCCTGCAATCAGCTATATTTTAACAGTACTGATCCTTCAAATCTTTACATTAATTGTCGCAATCAAAAAATCAGCGGAGGCAGCCTGTATGGTGAAACGAATCTTTAAAGTCGTGGATGGTCGAAACGCTTACCAGTTCTCTAATTGGTTTAGTACTGATTGTTGTATTAAGAAGAAAGAGGTGAGGAAAAAGTACAGTGTTCTCAAAAAATAGCACTACTCTTCTAAACGTTATCTTGCTTATTTGGACTGTAAAAGGGAATATAAATCATTGATTAACACAACAATCAAATGTTATTATGAAAATTTGACAGTCGAAATCGCAAACGTGAAAAACTTTCAACCCTTCTGGCTTGCAGTGAAAATAGCAGCAAATGAATGATCCAATTTCAATCCGATAAGCCCGTTGGTGACCTTACTTTGAAAATTTGTACTCCCTTGATATTGCTGGAGACCTGGTGGTTTATCACCTAAGCCATGCGATTTTGGATAGTCCCATCACTGTAAAGGAATTGATTAAATATCAATCATATATAATAAACGAAATGTTGAATCAAATTTAAGCCAGTGTGGTTGGCCAGAGTAAGATCAATTGTACTTTTTCCTGAAGATGAGAGGAAAGTAAAATTACCTGTTTTATCTGACATAGATTTCCTGTTGCACAACTCCATGCTCAAATTACCTCTCAAACAACACCTCCAGCAGCAATTTCCCTCTTTTATTTACAGTTGATCACAAGAATTTCTTGTGTAATATAATATTGTGTTGTTAAAAATTAATTCCTCTGATTTTTCAATAATACCGACACGTGCATTAAAATCACCCACAACAATAAGAATTAAATTTTGACCATATTTTTCTTTTATATCATTTAATTGCTCAGACAGTCATGAATACAATTATAAATATTAGAGGACGGGATTCAGTAGCATGAAACATAACAAAAACTAAATCAGCTATCTTTATTTCAATCGATACCCACAAATATGTTTTTGAAATAATGAATACACTCTTTTCATATAGTTTCTTAACGAAAATTGCACTTCCTCCACTTGGTCTGCCAAAGGATTTTGTATTACGTGCTTCGCTATACAGAAAAATATTGATCGAAAAAAGTCGGGCAATTCTTTTTTTTAACAACCAGGATTCTACCATACAAATGATATCAATTTTTCCAAACCTATCAAGAATTCACTTATCAAAATCTGAACTTAATAAATTTGAAAACCTGCAGTAATTCAAAATAATATATATAGACATGCTTTTCTCTCCTTACTAACACTTTTATCTGCAGCAACACGACCTCCACCTAGTTGTATAAGACGTAACAGACAAAACCTTTGTATAAGACGTAAGATTGTTCTGGAGGTTCAAGCTAATTACTAAGCTGTTTTTCCTTAATTGGTTTTGTATAAAAGCAAGCTCACTTTTTATCTGTGCGTTCTCCATTTCACTGCTTACGGGTAGCATTCTCCAAGCTTGATGATTGAGCCTTTAAATCGTTTTCCTGCGATAATATTTTTGCTCTGATATGGGAAACTTCCTGTTTAATGGAAGTTACATCTTGTTGTATGCTTGTGAGAACCTCCACTCTTTTAATCACGTCTTCAATGGTAGCCATATTTAAAAATTGATGTGACAAAAATGGTTTGTAGATTGGTAATTATGTATTCACTGCGCCGATAAGTTACACTACCGAAGTGTGACAGTCTTGCTGAATTATTGTGATAAACTCAACAACACACTTTAACTCCCACCTAGTTCTTATCTATTATTTTATCACATATAATAAAAAATTCACGGAGCGTAATCCGAAACGTAGAATAAAAATAATTTAGTTTTTACTCATTCGGAAATGAACTTTTATGGAAAGGCTAAATAGATCTTACACAAGCACTCTTCAAGCAGCGAGCGAAGTTTCAGATTAAAAAACCAAATCTAGCCCATGGCAATTCACTTTTAATTCATAGCGATCTTAAATATCTTAAATACGTCCACACAGTTTGACACCACATGTGCATCTCAAAACAATACATTTGAGTAACAACAATTTTTTCCTTAAAACCACGGCGTCGAGAAAATCTCTCCTAGGCAGATGGTCTGGAATTCCAGTCCAATTTTTCTGCTTTTGTTGTTCACTATGTTTATCGTCTCTTTTTGTTTGATGTTTAAGTTGAATTTTTCTACTTTTTTGGTTTGTACTGTGTTTTAAAACTTTTATTTTGTTCTTGTTTTTTTTTCGTTTGTCTGTGTTTAGTATAGATATTTTGCTTTTTGGTTTTTGTAAATCCGATCCAATCCTGAAAATGGGCCGACAGATTTTCAGAAGTGGGATTCGATTCTATTCAACCGGCGTGGTAACGAAGTAAGTGGATATAACTTCTGTAATTTTAACTCGTTTAAAGAAATTTGAACAAATGGTGAGACCACGTAGTGGATGAGGTTAAAAGAAAATCAACTTGTTGCCGAATTGTAGAAAAGAGGCCTGAACAGCCAAGGAGAAGTATGACAAGACTACAGAAAATTAATCAAGCTATTCGAAAACTTGTTTTTTAAAAATGTTTTTCACAGTAGTTACTAAGTAAGAGAACAAACACTTCAAATTAAATTCTTATTAGAAGATGTGAGCAGCCGAAAGGAAAAATCTGACCTGTGAACAGCAAATAATGTGCAGCGAAGAATAGGCGCTATTAGATATAATAGGCGATATTACAAATAATTTCGTTATCCGGTTGGGTATTCATAAATCGTAACTTCGATTACAAATCGAGATCAAAAGAGAATGAAACAAACCCGTTCATCTACTCTCCAATACTATCTGGCCAGCTGGACTCCGAGGCCATATTTTTTTGTTTTTCGTCTCCATGGACACATGAACAACAAAATTTAATTAAAATTTTAAATAATGAATACAATTTTTTCTGGCGCAAACAATGCCAAGACGATTAGCCCTAACAGAGAAAATTAAAGTAAATCCAATAATTGAAGACTTATTAGCTATTGGGGTTATAAAGGAAAGTAACTCCCCTTATTATGGTGGTAAAGAAAAAGTGGAGATGTCAGATTATGTGGAGACTTTAGAATTCTAAATAAAATTACCGTTAACGATAGATTCCCATTGCCTCTGATTGGTGACCAATTAGGCTTAGGGGAAAGACTTTACAAAACTCGTTCTAAAAAGTGCATTTCGTCAGACTAGCAGAAAATCCCTCAAAGTATTTTTCTTTTGTTTACTCCTTAGGTTAGTACGAGTACATTGAACTACTTTTAGGCTAGTGTAACAACCCCGCTGTATTTATTAATCGCGTTTTGAAGAAACTTATTGATGGTGTCAATATTGAATTATTTAATTTTTTGTCTATTTTCAAACGGATATTTTTCATTTTAATAATTTGCTAAGAACTATAGTGGATCTATAATTTATGTGTAATAATATTAAGGTAGTTTTAAGTAGTGTATAAGCAGGTGTGAAAGTGCGATCGGCCGTAGGCTTAGTTGGGTACAGAGATTTTGATAAATCGGCGCGGAGAGTGGGGAGGACAAGTGCGAATCAGTGCGACGCGTGACAACGAGCGTGCGGGCCTGCGGAAGCGTTCCTGCCATTTCTTGCCAATTTTCGGCGTCTACTCTCCATCGCATCTTCGAGGCTGATAATTGTACGTCTGTGCCAACTCACCTACGAGTTCTTCGCGTACCCATTTATTGTCTACGAAAGAGAATCAAGAATCTACAAACTTCGTGGATCATCTCTTCAATCCAACATCTAGTTCCATCTTACCCTTTTTCTTCCAGCCTGCAGCATCTTGGACACTAACACTCGGTCAGATCATTCTTTTTTTATTAACTACAGATATATCTTCTTTTAGTTTTACATTATTAACTTTATGACCATAATTTACTGTGTTATTGCATGCAATACTAATTGTTTTCATGTGAATTTACCGTTTCTTTTGTATATGTTTATATATTTTTAATTACAACTTGTATTGATATTATAACCTATTTATAAACTTAATCCTGCTCTCGTTATTAGCAAATTCTCGATTTACTATTATTTTAGTATTAATATAATTGGCAAATTATATTAAAACGTTTCAGGAATTGGTTTGTTTTAAGACATCATACGCCTTCCATCAGTGTGAGGAGGTCACTCGTGGAAGACCGGTAAAAATACATTAGAGTTGGGGATATCCTAAATTTTGTGGAGCCCTGACTCGAACACTTATTCTGTCGTCAAAAGTATGTGTGTTTCTAGATGACATCCTCATTATGTCTAACGATCTATTATTACCTATCTGAACGTTATAGAAGAAGTGTTTCCGTTGTTGTCAAACAACCCACTCGAATTAAATTAGACAAATGCGTATTTGGTATGAGTTAATAATTTATCTAGGCCATCATGTATACAAATTTGGTATATTTTGTGCTAAAAACCACATAGAAAGTGTATTGAATTACCTAGTGCCAAGAGGGCGAATGAAATTCATGATAAACTTTTAAAAGTATTTGAAGACCTAAAAGCTTCTTTAATTTCAGCACCAGTGTTGGCTATATACTCACCTACAGCCGAGACTCAATTATACTGTGATGCCAGTAGTTTAGGCTTTGGTTCTGTTTTATTGCAAAAGCAAAACGATAATCAGTTTCATCCTGTAGCATATTATAGTAAACGAACTACCCAATCCGAAACAAGCTATAACAGTTTTGAACTCTGAATGTCTGTGCATTATTTACTCCCTTAAGAAATTTCACACCGACTTCTTATGGCATACCTTTCAAAATCGTGATCGATTGTAACCGTTTGAAGATGGCAATGGATAAAAAGGACATTAATCCTAGAATTAGTAGATGGATTTTATCTTTGCAAAATTATCATTTTTCTATGGAGCCTAGACCGAGAAGTAAGATCAATCGTGTCGATACTCTTAGTCGCCTACATAACATTCTGATTCTAGAGGAGAACACTTTTGAATAGAACTTGTCGAAAGGAAAAACTTTATTTGTTGTTCCAGAAAATATGGTAAATCAGATGATGAGATTATACCATGACGATAAAGGTTCTGTAGGAGTAGACAAAGTGATAAGAATTGATCATCAGATTTTACTCTTCCAAAAATTAAAGGAGAAATTGAAAACTTTTTTTAACGAGGGTTCGCAACAGCAGAGGTCATATAAATGCAGGGCCTATAACCTTACGAGATTATATTATAATCCTAAGGCTTGTGATTCTACTTGGAAACGTTTATGTGAATTTATGTCAAGAAACCTATAAGGTGATTTGGGATTTACTTATGTGCTGCTTGCTATATACTTATGTTATGAACTCATAACTGCTGTTGTATTTATGATGTACTAACACATTGAGCTCCTTTTGATGTTTTACTAAAGTCAGGTCGAGAGCGACCTCGAGGATCAGAATTGGTCGAATTGTGTTTAATTATTTATTTTATTTATTGCTATCTGTACATAATATACATTGAGCAAATAGTTAAATCTGATAGACCTGCCAGACCAGGAGGCAGTGGGGAAAGAAACCAACTTTATTTAATTGGAGGGGGTAGAAGTTATTTCGGTGGGTTAGATTGTTAGATGGTCACGAGGCCATCGTCGTTTTAAACGGCGTGGAGGATTGTAAGGGTGAGATGTTTAAGAAAGAGTTAGGGCTAGTGCGTTAGGATGGAGGGCGAGTTTAGAGTGAAAAGTGAAGAAGCGTGTTTGGATACAATCTTTTACGAAAGGGATTTTAAGATTTTTATGAATCGTTTGATTTGTGACGTAGAAGGGGGCATTGAAGATACAGCGGAGAACTTTAGATTGAAAAGACTGAATTCGTTGGATATTTGATGATTTGGCCGAGCCCCACAGCTCGACTCCGTAGGTCCAAATAGGTCTGATAATTGTTTTGTAAAAGCTTAGTTTGTTATGTATGCTTAGTTTTGATTTTGGTCCAAGAAGAGGTCTGAGTAGTCCATATCTTTTGTTAAGTTCTTGTCGTTTTAATCGTGTATGTGGGTTCCAAGTAAGTCTACTATCTAAGTAAAACCAAAGATAGCGGACTTGGTTCGATGGTGGTATTATTTTGTTGTAAATGTGCATTGGTGGACAGGTTTGTCGTTTGAGTGTAAATGTAACGTGTTGGCTTTTTTGTTCGTTTAACCTGATCCGCCACAGATTGCACTAGTTGGTAATAAGGTTCAGGTGTTGTTGGAGTGCTTCTGTTGGTAGGATAGGATTGGAGTGTGTTGATAAGATTGCGGTGTCGTCCGCGTAGGTTGTGATTTGTGTGTTTGGATGAGTGGGTATGTCAGCAGTATAGATGGTGTAGAGTATTGGGCCTAGGATACTATCTTGTGGAACGCCAGCTTTGATTGCTGTGATAGGTGAAAACTCGGTGCTGATTCTAACTTTAAACCAACGATCTGGGAGGAAGGACTTCAAGATTAGTAGGAATGAGGGAGGATACATTTTAACTTATAGAGGAGGCCGGGTTGCCATACGCGGTCAAATGCTTCCGAAACATCCAAAAATACGGCTGAGCAGTATTGTTTGTTTTCTAGAGCCGAGGAAATCGTGTCGACTACTCTGAAGCACTGCTGAACAGTGGAATGGAGAGGTACCCAAATTGATGGTTAGGAATTACGTTTTTAGAGTCAAATATAGGAACGAGTCTTTTAAGGAGGACACGTTCAAAGATTTTGGATAAAATAGGAAGGAGGCTTATTGGTCTATAAGAGGATGGGGCACTGGTGGATTTGTGCGGTTTTGGAATTGAAGTTATTAAAGATAGTTTCTACTGGATAGGGAAATAGGTTGTGCAAAATATTGCATTGTAAATAGAGGTAATGTACACTATTGTTTTTTTGGGTAAATTTTGGAGGATTTTAGGGGTAATTAGATCATGGCCTGGGGATTTTCTTTCGGGAAGGTGGAGAATCTGTTACATGACATCTGCGGGGTGCTTAGGTGGTAAAGCGAGAGAACGGATGGAGGGAAAGAAGGAACCTGTTCCAGATGTATCGAAAAAATTTAACAAGTCGGGACTGCAGTTTTGATCAGTGGACCAGTAGGTGGTTGATCTGGAAATAGGTAAGTGTAATTGAGAGGGGTCGAGAACGTTGTGTAGGTATCGGCCACGTGAATTTGTGGTTCTGCTACCCCACGCTGGATGTTAGACGTTAAAGTCGCTCCCCGCGATAAAAGGAGAACCTAATTGTCGAAAAATAGAATTAAATTGGTGGTAATATATGGGGAATGAGGGAGTACAGTACAGTGCTGACAAAATAATCGGGAACTGAGGAAGGGAAATAGAAATTGAGGTGTGTTGATAGGAGTCGGTGCTTTCAGAGAGATGAAGGTGATGGGAAATAGTGTTTCTGATTACTATTGCCGTGCCACCTTGGGCTCTTTGTCCTGGGTGAGATGTTTTGTAAGTTGTGTATCCATTTATGTGAAAGTATTGCGTTTCTGTCAGGTGTGTTCCTGTTCAGAGTAATAGGTCAATATTTCTGTCGTTTATTAATGTTTCTAGTTCAAATTTGTGTTTTAGTAATCCATTTGAATTCCGCAGAACTGTGAGGGTCCTTGGAGGGATCATCGGGCAAGTTTAGGAAGTAATTCGGATACGAGGGTTGTAAGAAGGGATATGAGTGGGGTAATTAAGGATTTAAAATCGTTTAAGAAGGAAGTGAGGTGGGTCGTGACGTTGTCAGTGGAAGCTGGGATAGGAGTGGGGACAGGAATGGTTGGTCTGACAGATCTACCTGCCACTTTGGCGTAGCTGAGCTGCTGATTGGTTGCCCGATGTGGTTCGCTGATAACTGGTGGTCTTCCTGTCGAAGGCTGTAGTTGAGGTGTGGTGGTATCCGCTGTTGGTGCATTGCTTGGTTCGGTTGTCATTTTCCTAGATACTGCCAGCGGAGTTCTGATTTGTGGAGCAGGAACGGCTGAGTGATCTTTGTTCTTCCTATGCATTTGTATATACTGCAATTCCTTGTGAGTGGCACATCCTCGGTAGTTGGCGGGGTGTGCACCACCACATAAAGCACAAGTGGCGGATAAAGTCGGTGGTCTGACGCAGTCGGAAGAAAGGTGAGGTCCTGCACACTTGACCCATTTAGGATTGTGGTAGCAATATGCCCTGGTATGGTGTATTTTTGACATTTAGTGCATTGTGGGATGTTTTTTCTTTGCCTGGGTTCTTCTACAATTATTTTAGTGTAAATGAGATATTGTAGTTTGAAAATATCCGTGTTATTTTTATTTTGTACTAAATCTACGAAGAACAGCAAGGCAGTCCGAGTGGTGGGGTGCTGGACTTGGAGTACCCTTTTGACACCAAATCCTTGTTTCGAAATTTCGGATTTTAGTTCGTCGGTTGGCGTTGTGGGATGTAATCCCTGTATGAAGATTCTGAAGCATTTATCTTCTTTTAATTGGAAACAATGAAAGTCGTATTGTTTCTCATTTAGGTGTTTTACTGTTCTTCTGTAACTGTCGCTGTCATGAGTTTGTAATAGCACGTCATTGGCACGAGTGCCGCAATGGAATGTATTAGTTCCAATGATTCTTGTGATGTTACTGCAAAATTCTGTAAAGTTTTCTATGTATTTAAAATTATTGGAGGTGGTTTCACGGATTGAGCATTTTCTTGAGCGGTATCGTTTATTTGATGGGGGTTTGGCGACGTTCACATCGTTATCTACCTACGTGGTGTTCTTTTTTTAATTCTATTTTTTGGTGATAGTGATTGATTTTGGTTGGTTTTTTATACGTTCGTTTACGGAGGGTGACTTGTTGAAATTGTGAGGCTGTGTCAGAAGTGTCTGTATCAAAGGCTGTGTCTTAGCAATTGGTGCTGAAGTTTGAGTGTAGTAGGATTTTCTTTGGCGAGCGACTGGTCCATCGCTGACCGGTGTTTAATTAAGAAAGAATTGTAGGGCTTTCCCCACTAAATTATTGTCACTTACTTTTTGTTGTTGAATCGTTGCTAGGATACCGGCGCAGATTTTTTCTCTTTCTTTTAGCTTAACAATATACACTATTTACACTAAGAAAGGAAAAAAAAGGAAAAAAAATAGGTTCATCACTAGGGAAAATATTAACAAGTATATGTACCTGAATGACACTATTAAAAAATAAATTGAAAAAAACTTATTAAAATAACTGAAAATGTTATTTAAACACAGAGCATAGAAAAGAGATGTTGACTGGCCAGCTGTTGGCTTGCAATCGACGAAGGTGGAATTGTAGGAGAATACATTTGAATGTTGCACTAAGGTGACGGCGGTCTGTAAAGATCTTAAATCCTTCAAAAATCGTGAGATATAGGTTTCATAAAAACATTTTCTTGATCGTGCCAACGTTTCGCTCTTTATTGATATCCCTTCAGGGCCTGGGATTTACAAACATTGTTTATATTTAACAAATACATGTAGGATGTATAAAAAAAGTGAATTTATACAATGCAAAATATATATTTTTATATTCAATCAAAGTATTTAGGTGATCTCAGTAAAGATCGAAACGTTGGCACGATAAAGAAAATATCTCTCTGAACCCTACATCACACCAGACCGCATCTCAAGATTTATCGATTAACGGTCGCTAATCACCACACACGTTCTTAAATCATCTTTCCTCCATTGTCAATGCCGCTCGACCCTTCACTCAACGCAATTTCGTTGGAAATTTGAGATGTTTTTCGCCTTGGCTGTAGCACGTCAGCTTCTTATCGGGCTACCGCAAGCAAAGCCGATAACAACGATGTTTACGGGACACGGTTGGACCGAGACTGGAGCGAATGTATTTATTTGCATGAATAAAGGGGTTATACTCAAATACCTAATGGATTAGCGTGAATACGTTAAAGGAAAGAAAGATTGGTTACCGTTATATCATATCTGTCCGGTGAAACAGTTCAAGAAATTAGTAGTTTTAAAACGCGAGTTTGGCAAAAAAAAGTTAATTTAATTAACAGCACGTTCCCAGTAAGAGAATTGGAAGGGCTACGAGTGAATGCAAGATGGCAGACCAGTTCAAAAATTTGTTTTGCATCACGAACGAAATTGGTTTCGTCATTATATTTCTATGCGCGACATAGACCCATCCCCATAATGATTCCCTAACCATCCCTAAACAGATCGTTTGCGGAATTGACCTCGTTCAACTAGGATTTCACCACACCACTTTCAGCACAAGACGTGTTTTGGCAATTATCTCGTCAATTTTCGACTCTCTTGGTTTGCTTGCACCTACGGTAATACTTTGAAAATCTTTATGCAACAACTTTGGAAGGAACGCGTTGGATGGGACGATAAGTTGTCAGTGACACTGGATCAACAATGGAAAAATATTCATGAAGGTCTAACTCAACTAAATGAGATACACATTGACCGACTAGTTGTGATTCCAGATTATATATAAGTATTCAGTTTCATGGAGTCTCAGGTGCTTCAGAGGAAGCTTTTAGAGAGTGTTACCCACAAGAAATTTCAGTTATAAAAAGAAAAGATCCGATATCTAAAAATTACATCCATTCCTCGACGAATCTGAAATATTAAGTGTTGGAGGACGATTACAAAACTCACTGTTGCATTTGAAACACGACATCAGATTACTGTGCCTCCGAATCATCTTACCCGACTACTCATCGAAAATGTGATTCGTCGACTCCTCCATGCACCTCCACACGAAAGAGTAAAATTAAAATAAAGGCATATGTCGCAGTTTTGATCTATCTGGCCACTCGAGCTGTTCATCTGGAAGTGGTCAGTGACTTGACGTCAGAGGCCTTTATTGCATCATTGCGTAGATTTGTGTCAAGAGGAGGAATTTTTAAAAACATTTATAGCGATACATACACACATTATTTTCGTAGGTGTCTCAAAAGAATTAAAGAAGTTGAACAACATTTTGGCAAAGCAGAAAGACACGATTTGGACTACTCTTTCCCAAAATTCGTGTCAATGGCATTTCATTCCAGCAAATGCTCCACATTGTCGTGGTATCTGGGAGGGAGCTGTTAAATCTGAAAAATCATCTTTGTCGAATTACTCGCAATAGTTCTCTCACCTTTGAAGAGATGAGCACCTTACTCAAATTGAAGCGTGTATTAATTTTCAACCTTTGACAAAAATGTCTGATGATCCCTCTGATGAATCCCATTTGACTCCAGTCCATTTCCTGATTGGAGAACCTATTACTAATCTACCTGATTCCAATTTAACTGACTTGCCTGTTAGTAGATTGAGCAGGTGGCAGCGAATCCAACAGTTCACGCAACATATTTGGAAAATATGGTCAAGGGACTATCACACAACTCTTCAGCGGCGCACTAAGTGGACAACGTCATCTCCAAACCTTGAACAAGGTATGGTGGTCTTAATTTTTAGATGATTACCTTCCGACTATGCAATGAATTTGGCGAGCATCGAAGATTTTCATCCAAGTGTTGATGGATTAGTACGTGTAGTAACACATCACAAAAAATGGTTTTATTAAAAGACCAGTTGTAAAAATTTGTTTATTGCCTTCTGCAAATCATAGTGTAGAATGATGTGTCTATGCTATGTACAATATACCTTGTGTATATTTTGGTGGCCGGCATGTGTACATTGTAAGTACGTGTCGTTTAAAAAAGGTCGCCTCAGCCACCTCCAATAATTTGAGCGCCAGTAGATGGAGTAACCTTCTGTTTTTAATTGCTTACGTTCATTGTCCCAAAAACGTGCTTACCTTTGTACCATGTCGGTTCATTTAATTGATGTCAAAATAAAAGTTATTTGTGTTTTGCGTATACAGTCCACTTTAGTTTCATTATCCACGTCGTTCACAACAACTCTGTTCGATCTTTTGTTGTTGTTTCTAATGACGAGATCTTCCCAAACTTGAGCGGTACGTTTGCAAGCCCCAGACTCAAACAGTTCAATCCTTGAAAGGTTTGAAAGTAAAGATATGACATAAAAAGATGCATGAAGGGACTCCGACTTTTAAGAGGCTTGCTTGGAGGTTAGCATTTAATCAATAAGATACTTTAAAAAAAGATTGGATTCAATCAACACGATGATATTTATAGACTACGGTACACTATATAGCAGTAGTAAACTATGGTGCTACTCTTTCTAGTCTGATATGATAAATTGTTTTGGGACCTACAGCACAACCGCACTTGCACCACTTGGAAACACCCAAATTCTTCGATGAATTGGTACTTGTACCATTAATTCTTCATTAATCGAATATATTGACCATGTTCAAAGGTTAATATTTTGACTTCTTTCAAGTACTTAATCTTTAATGTAAGGTTATGGTTCAAATGAATGCGTTAGATTAAATACACCGCTTCTCCAACCACTTGAGCTATCGTGACTTCAAAATGTTGTAGGTTGCGTTAGGGAGTTGGTGTCGGAATGGATCGAATAAGTCAAGTGGTTAGAGCAATGGCGTATTTAGCCGAAGATCGTGGATTTGAATCCCGCTCGTGACACCAACGTTTTCAATTCGATTAAAACCATATATAAAAATAATTATTCAGAAATCGTGAGATGCGGTCTGTTTTGATGTAGGTATCAGAAAAACATTTTCTTTATGGTGCCAACCTTTCGATCTTTCTTGAGAACATCTACAGGGTCTGGGATTGTTTAAATTTAACAAATACATGTAGGATGTGGCAAAAAATGAATTTATAGAATGCAAAATATATTTTTTATATTCAATCAAAGTATTCATACTCACTCAAAGTTTTGTTGATATTTTGTAAACTTGTATACTTAATTTATGTTGTGATGTTTAAACTTGCGATTTGTGATAGAATTTGGCTTGGTTTTGAAGATGGGCAAGTGGTTCCTTGACGGATAAAGGTCCGACCTCCTACCCACTATTGCCGAAGGATAGCAAGGAATAATACAACACCTCGATACGAGACTGCTTCCAGCCGAGCTAATAATTCCGGGTCAGGTATCAGTTTAGGGGTCAGGTCGGGGAACGTGCAAAGGATGAACTAGATGAGTTGTTATGCCCCGATCTAGGATGTGATTCAGTCCGTGGTCCTTGAAAGAGGACAGTTATTAATTTCGGATTCGGGGGATCCCGACCTCGTAATTCGTAGGAGCGGAGCCGAACCGAGCGATGCAGTCTGGCCTCCAATGTGGAACAGGGAGATGACCCAGATTTCCGGGAGCAAGGCCGTTACAAGGTCAAGCTCCGAACCCGTTCCCGTTCTGGATAATTGCCGATCGCTTTATCTTTCCCGCCCCTTTTAACATATCCAAATCCTCGTCTCGTTTTACGAGTTGAGTCGTCCTTCGCATGACTGGCGGAAAGCAATTCCGGCGTTTCAGCCGAACGTCATCCTCCTTCAGGCTTTTATCTTAAGCGGACCAGTCAGATAATTCTTATAAATATTAACTGCAATACA
Organism: Cimex hemipterus; assembly: GCA_039619505.1. Classification (NCBI taxonomy): domain Eukaryota; kingdom Metazoa; phylum Arthropoda; class Insecta; order Hemiptera; family Cimicidae; genus Cimex; species Cimex hemipterus. The sequence goes on from CM077107.1 coordinate 29,913,743, forward strand.
GTTCAAAAGTAACTCCGAAAAATTAACTGGTGCAGGGCCTTTTCTGGATTGGATCGGATAAAAAAAAGAGAACGTAGAAACACACTTTTATTGTTTTTCAACCACACAAGCACTCGACAAACATTTTGCAACCTTTTAGAAACGCGTCACAGTCTGACGTCACCCTGGCGCAAATTTTTAAATTTATTCTCCTACAATTCGGCCAATTCTGACCCTCGAGGTCGCCCTGACCTCACCTTAGTGAAACTAATCATAAGGAGCTCAAGGCGATAGTACATCATAAAATACAGAGTAGTTATAAGAACATAACATAAATATATAACCAGCAGCATAATAAGTAAATCATAAATCACCTTTTAGCTTTCCTTTGACTTAAATTCACATGAACGTTTCCAAGTGGACTCACATAAAGTTATAAATTCTCAATAATCTGCGCAAGGAGAGTCGTTACAATACCATCTTAAATCTTGCCTATAGTCACTTCTTAAGTCACAATCAGAATTGCATCAATAGAATTACTTCTTTACTATTTTATTACTAATTATTTACGAATTATCTTCATACATTAAAACAAAATAAGTAAACATAACATGATTAATCAGTAATGACAAAAGAACAATACAATCATGAGTAAGTTAATTAGAAAGTCAAATCAGAGTTACATTCATTCTGCCAAGGCCTTAACCTTGACGATTCGTAAATTCCATGAAAAGGGATTTGGGTTACTTTGAAACCTTCTATATCCTCTACTACGTACCTATCATTTGGCAAGACTTTCTTTATTATGTAAGGACCTCTATATTTCGGAATCAGTTTCTTATTAACTCCTGGGGTTACATCAGTATTTATAATCATTACGAAATCTCCCTCTTTGTATGATTTAGGTTTTTTGTATCAAAATAAAACTTATTTTCTTCTTGAACCTTTTCGATATTTTTCGAAGCGTTCTCCCTAATAACCTCTAAGTTTCTTTCTTCCTTGTTCACTTCCGCTAGATAAACTGCTAATACATCACTTACTTTGCCTCGCTGATTGATTCCAAACAAAACTTTGCTTGGGGTATGTTTGATTGTTCGATTAAAGGTGTTATTCAGAGCAAATTCTACTTCGTTGGTTGGTTGGTTGCAGGGGAAATCTTAGACAACATAGGAGTGATATCGCGGTTACTCCGTTCTACCTGCCCATTCGCCCTAGGTGTTGCCGTGGCTATCAATGTATGTTGGATACCTTGAATTTCTAAGAACTTTTTGAATCTTTCTGATGTAAATGCTGTAGCTCTGTCCGATATTATTTTTACCGGTTGACTAAATATATGGAAATAGTTGAGCAAATGCTTCACAACTTCGTCCGTCTTTGTAGTTTTGCAAGGATATAATTTGATGAACTTTGTAAATCCATCTATAACTTCAAAAATAAATTTATTCTTCTTTTTTGTTACTTCAAATGGCCCTAAATGATCTATGTGCATATGTGCGAATGGCTCATCTCCTTTAGGGATATTGTGTAATTCCCCTTCTCTTTTACCTGAATAAGGCGAGTAAACTAAACATTTTAAACAATTTTGAATATATATTTTCACTTTCTCCCTTAATTTTGGGAACCAGTAAAATCTAGTGATCAATTCTGTCACCTTGTCTACTCCCACATGACCTATATCGTCATGCTATAGTCTCATAATCTGGTTTACCATATTTTCTGGAACAACAAATAAAATTTTCCCTTTCCTTTTCCTGTATACTAAGCCTTTGCGTAATTCGTATTTTGGGTGCTCCATATACCCTAAACTATTCTTGATTTGCACAATAGCTTTGTCCTGTAACTGCTGAATCGACAAGTTCTGTTCAAAAGTGTTCTCTTCTAAAATCAGAATGTTATGTAGGCGACTAAGAGTATCGACATGATTCATTTTACTTCCCGGTCTATGCTCCATCGTAAAATGATAATTTTGCAAAGATAAAATCCATCTACTAATTCTAGGATTAATGTCCTTTTTATCCATTGCCATCTTCAAACTGTTACAATCTGTCACGATTTTGAAAGGTATACCATAAAGGTAGGTGTGAAATTTCTTAAGGGAGTAAATAATGCACAGACATTCAAGGTCGAAACTGTGATTCGGCTTGGGTAGTACGTTTACTATAATATGCTACAGGATGAAACTGATTATCGTTTTGCTTTTGCAATAAAACAGAACCAAAGCCTAAACTACTGGCATCACAGTGTAATTGAGTCTCGGCTGTAGGTGAGTATATAGTCAACACTGGTGCTGAAATTAAAGAAGCATTTAGGTCTTCAAATACTTTTAAAAGTTTATCATCAAGTTTGAACTCTGTGGATTTTTTAATCAAATTGAAAAGTGGTGCCGACTTTTCGGAAAATTTCTGTATAAACCGTTTGAAATAGCTAACCAATCCTAAGAAGCTATGCATATCTTTTGCCGTTCTTGGTACTGGGTAATTCAATACACTTTCTATGTGGTTTTTAGCAGGAAGTATACCAGATTCGTCTATATAATAACCGAGATAAATTATTGAACTCATACCAAATACGCATTTGTCTAATCTTAATTCGAGTAGGTTGTTTGCCAACAACTGAAACACTTCTTCTATGACCTTTATATGATCCTCTATAGAATTAGACATAATGAGGATGTCATTTAGAAACACACACTTTTGACGACAAGTTTCATAAAAACTCGACTAATAAACCTCATAAATATCGCTGGGCTGTTACACCAACCAAAAGGGAGTTTAATATACTCATACTGACCTAAAGGGCAAACAAAAGAAAAATACTTTGAGGAATTTTCTGCTACTTAAATCTGATGGAATGCACTTTTTAGATCGAGCTTTGTAAAGTAAGTCTTTGCCCTAAGCTTGTCTAATTGATCATCAATCAGAGGCAGTGGAAATCTATCTTTAACTGTAATTTTATTTAGAGTTCTAAAGTCTACACATAATCTTGTATCTCCTGACTTTTTCTTTACCAACACAATAGGTGACGCGTAAGGGGAGTTGCTTTCCTTTATAACCCCATTAGCCAATAAGTCCTCAATTATTGTATTTACTTTAATTTTTTCAGTAAAGGCTAATCGTCTTGGTCCAAAATTAAATGCTTTATGATCATGTACTAATTTAACTTCTGCTTCTATATTCAGTTCCGGTTCTATCGGTTTCTCTTTACTTTCATAATCTTTTACTAAATTCTCAATTGCATTTTTATGTTCTGTTTTTAAATTTTTATTAATAGCAAGTTTTGGAATTGTTTTTGTTTCTTTACAGTCAATTAACATTAATTGTTTAACGAAATTTTTCTTTTCTTCATCAGAATTATTTTTCTTTATTTCCACTCCGTCAGTGAAGCTGATTGAGATTAAGGGGTTAGAAATAAAATCTCTGCCTAAAAGGCATTTGTACGGTATTGAATCAGAATTTACCACATAAAAGTTTATCGGGATCTCTATACATTCGCATTCGTTAATCATGATTTTTGTCGGGAAAATTCCCAAAACGTTCAATTTGTATTTATTTATTCCTTTGAAATGATTCGTACCAACAGATAAAATTTCGTCAACATTCACAAGGTCCCTGTTGGCGGGAGGGGCTTTTTGCGTTTAGTAGCGTACCTCCCAATCCGTTTCCATAAATTAAAATTAGGGTTCTTTGCTTGTATGTAAATTAGAAGAGAGAATCTATAGACAATTAAATTTATATACAATTATATTTATACATTAATTTGGGGTGCTATTACAATTATAATCAAAGTTTTTTTTGTTTATTTACTCAGCTGTCGGGTTTAGGTATATCTCAACTCTTCCTGATTTCAGCTGGTTCAGCTCAAGGTAGCGGTAGATGCGAAGTCTATAACGATCCAGATGGTCGAGGTTCAGGTGATGCCTTCGCCGAGGTTATCAAATTTGCACAACTGGTGTTCACGTCGCGACAATGGTTTAGAGGTTAGGGGAACGAAAATATGGGTAGGTGCGCACAGTACGAAACCTCTCACAACACTGCCTGCCTCCAAGCGAGGAAAACAGGCCCACTAAATAGTCATTGTTTTCACTGCCAACCGTATTATAGTTCCATTTGGATTAATTATAGAAGTTTTTAACAAATGGTGCAATATAAATATCCGAACAAAAAATAAAATAATAATTAAATTCAACTACTTGTATTAAATAAGTACATTTTTTAAACCTATTTATTCCGGCGCAAACATACCGCCCACCAAATTTTGACTGTTCAAAATTTCTCTTCTTCAAATGGTAGCAAGGGTGACAATCGCGATAATGGTCGGATGTATTCGCCGGTACTGGTTTTATCTATATCGGAGGGTAAAGCGGACGAAAATTCAAGATGGTTTCGGCTCGAGTGGTTATGGTAATAAGCTTTTCAAATGTTAGGGAATGCCCATTTAATACTCGTGTGATATGGTACTTTAAACACTTCACCTCAGCTTCTCAACTGCCGCCGAAGTGTGGAGCTGCTGGAGATATGAAACTCCATTCCACCTCTTTATGTTGTAAATGTTCCATTATTATTCGGGAGGTCAACTAATAAAATTGCGAATCGGGATTGATGCGGTATAAGGATCGGGTGCTTTGCATCATAGGGTAAGAGAGCGTTGGATAACCGTCCGCCCACCATAAATATACCCCGGGCATCCATAAGAGGAGATAAAAATTTAAACTTGGATGGCTTCATCTTGTCTGCTAGCTCATCACGAAAATGGTACGCCTGGACTTGTAATATAAGACGGAACGCCGTATCACGGATTTCAGACAGTTGAATATGTCCGGTTCGTCGATGTTGTAGATCACTTCTGCAATTATGCATGATACGTATCTCTAATGAATATATCCTCAGCATACGATAATAAGACGAAAATGGAACAAACTGTGATTCAGGTGATTTGACTTGATGAGCTAAGCATGCAGTTATGGGTTGGACCTGTGACAAGTCTTGTGAAAGAGAAACAATTTTACATGCATTAACTGGCCATTCATCAAAAGGGCGAACAGTCCGCGACCAGCTAGTTCTCATCGAAAGGTTTGAGGGATTAGAATCTTGAGATGCAAGATCGGCGAAATTATCTTCTGTTCGAACATAAAACCAGATATTTAAGGACGATGAACTCAGAACTCGAACCATTCTGTTAGATAATGAATTCCTAAGAGTATGTAAAGTACTGGGCAATTCAACACATTCGTCAACAAAGAGTTGATTAAGAACTCGCAACGGTGCGGATGACAAACCAAAAGGCAAGGGATTTAATTCATATTCCGTCACTTCCTTATTAGGTTCGGTTCTATATAGAAAATGTTGGGAAATACGATTGAGTGGAGATACTGCAATCTGTAAGTACATCTGCGCGATATCGGTAGTCATTGCGACATGGAATGTCCGAAAATGAAATAGTGCATCTTTTATATCACGTTGTAACTTTGGGCCAGTCAATAACTTGTCATTTAAAGACCCATGGATGGTGGAAAAAGTAGCATCGAATACGAGGCGATGCTTGGTTGATGTGCCGTCCTTGCTCACTCCATGATTTGGAAGAAAATATAGACCTGGCAACGATGCACAGGAGATGTATCCTTTTGACAAATCATCTCGCATTACAGGGTCGTAATTTTCTTTTAAGCTAGGCTCCTTTCCGAATCGATCTTCTAATTTTCGAAAACGTACAAGAACTCCTGGCTTTGACTCGCCTAACATCACTGGGTTTTCCTTGAAGGGCAAAGATACAATATATCTCCCAGAATCATCCCTCGTATGGGTCTTCGCAAAATGATCTTCGCATTGTAATTCGAGAGGATTGACATGAATGGTTGAATCTACTTCCTCTATCTCCCAAAATCGAGCCAATGGTTTCTGTAAGTCCGCAAATGAATTCTCATTTGTCTCCTTCACAAACAATGAGCATGCGGTGTTCGACGATACTTCACAAATTCTACCCATTAAAACTATTCCAAAAATAGTATTAAGGGCTGTCGGGAGTCCACCAGGTAAATTCACGGAATTACCAGATAAGATATCTCCGAATAGATCAGCCCCAATTAAATTCAACTACTTGTATTAAATAAGTACATTTTTTAAACCTATTTATTCCGGCGCAAACAGTCCCTATTGATCAAAGATATACCTGAGCCGGAATCGATGAAAGCTTCTGTGTCCTGAGTACCGCCGATCATCACTGAAGTGAAATAAGGTGGTCTGGTTGTCTCTTCGATAAGTGCGACCTGCTTGGATGCTGAAAGAGCCTTCTCTCGATTACCAACCTTAGGAAATGATGTACAATCTGCAATCCGGTGTCCTATTCGGCCACATCTGCAGCAGCTTCCCTTCTCTCGTTTCGGCCGGGTGCATTCTGCAATTCGGTGACCTTCCCCGTTGCAGTTAAAACATTTCGGTTTGTTACTTAATGTTTTATAAGTGTTTTTGCTTGGTACGTCGCTCCTTAATAGAGGTTTCTTCTTAAATACTTGTCCCTTCAGTTTCTCGTAGATGGCCAATTTCTTTTTGAGTTCCTTAATCGTTCTAGACTCATACAGCGTGATTTTCATGGCCGGGTTGTCCGAGATGCCGTCTGCAATGTATTTTATTAAAGAATCGTCTTCAATGTTTCCTCTGGCGGCTAGTTCTTTCATCTCAATTACATACAACTGGATGGATTCACCTTTCTTTAGAGTTCTCTGCCTAAGCATGTCATGTATTTCCGCAGACGTTATTTTCTCTGCAAACTCCTCGATAAGGGTGTTTTTTAGTTTTTCGTACGTGTTTAGACTTAGCTCACTTTGAATAAACTATTTGGCTAGCCCCGTCAAAGTTTTCTTAGCGAAGACGAGTTCCTCCAGCTCTCCCCACCCCATCATCGCTGACACTTCTTCGAATTCCTTTATCCACATCTCAATCGGGTATTTATCTTCACCTGAAAAAGGTTTAATCGTTTCTTCCACATCCCTGAACGTGAGTGTGAACTTAGGACGATATTCTGACGAAAGCTTGACTCGTTCCTCAGTTTCTTGTTCGACCACTTCATCCAGGACGGACGCAGTACATAATTCGTCTTCGAGGGATTCTCCAAGTCTGGCCATAAGCTCACTTTTCTCACCTCGGCTGTTCAGGCCTCTTTTCTCTTCAACTCGGCCATAAGTTGTTTCTTGCTTAACTTCATCCACCACGGGGTCTCACCACTCCGATCCATTTCCTTTAAACAAGTTAAAATTGCGAAAGTTATGTCCACTTCGATACCACGCCAGTTGAATTGAATCGAATCCCACTTCTGAAAATCTGCATGGCCTTTTCTGGATTGGATCGGAAAAAAAAGAGAACGTAGAAACACACTTTTATTGTTTTTCATCCACACAAGCACTTGACAAACATTTTGTAACCTTTTAGAAGCGCGTCACAGTCGACGTCACCCTGGCGCAAATTTTTAAATTTATTCTCCTCCACTGGGTTGTTACAAAATTGCACGACTGTACCAGGGTTGAAAATACTAGTAGAAATGTACAAAAATCATATCATTGCCATATTTTGTCCGCATCAAGTAATCTGTAACTTAAACCTCTAAACTTTGGCGAGAAGAAGAAACTACAAATCGATACATGGCTAACCATTGACCTACAACAATCTATAACGATATCTACAAACGTTGGCCCCCTAGAAATTAAAAAAGAATCAATTGAATATTTCTTCACTATTTGACTTATTTTAGAACTCAGTATTGCGTTTGATTACCAACCAACTAGTAAGAAATACATCAAAACCTACAAACATGTTCATCCTAATGCTTCACTGACATTTTCCAATAGTTTATTTTGTTTGTTGTTTTATCCTATTATTTATTTTGTTCTATACATAGAGATAAACCAAAAATACAATTTTATACAAATATTTATTATTATTTTGCATATAACAATACATAATAATAAAATAAATAAATTTAATTAAACAACCAATAACAGTATTATCAATTTAGAATAATATATTTTTATGTGTTAATTTTTCTTTACGGATGTCGAAATAGATACGGCAAAAGAGTTTTTCTATTATTAAACATATCTAGCTGACGAAGACTAATGAGTGCTTTTCAAATCAATATCACACTTGTGCAAATTCAATATTTTCCGATCTCAAGAAAGCATATGATACGAGCAGATATAGGATACATCGGAAATTTCAAGACGTGGGATTTAGAGGCAAATTACCTCGAGTTAATGAGTAATGTTACTGTAAGTAACGTTACCGAAGGTTCCGGGTCAGATTGATATCTAGGCTCTCCGAGCACTTGGTTCAAAAGAATGAAGCTTCTAAGGTTTCAATGGTAAGCGTTACGCAGTGAACCGTCGCTGAAGGTATTCCCTGGTCAATTAGAACCCGTAGGTTGGAGGGGGTGATGCGATAAAAGTTTTTGTTGAAAGAGCCAAGGAAACCCGATTCGGCTTCTCTCCGTCGAAAATCGTATGCGTACACTTTTGGAATGCAAACGTATTTAGTACGCGGTCCGGGTATTCGAGAGGATCGTGGCTCTAAGCTATCTGTACAGTCACCATCAACATGGATAGTACTGTCTCTGACTGGTTTTCCATTGTGCTCTTGTTAGAGAATACCA
>CM077107.1:29922758-29940867 GCA_039619505.1 Cimex hemipterus
TATATATATATATATATATATATATATATATGTCGGTGGTGATAAAGAAGAAACTAAATGATTAATGTTTATAATGTTTATGTTGTATCATTTGGTTTCTGGGCTAGGAACCCACTCATCTTCGGAGATCTGGCCCTCTTCAAGGTCGGACATAGTAATAAACACAACAATTTAACAATTTTAATTTTATTTAGTAAAATATTAAGGCACGGATGCACTCCCCACTAGCACGGTTAAGAAGGTTGTATGTTACTGTAACAAAAGCAACTGCTCTACTACTACTGGCTGCTCTACTACTACTCGTCTACTGGACTCTGGAGGTTCTTTTCTTTCTGCCCCTGTAAGAGCGCACTCTATGCTATTTTGTATAAACTGTACTTCCGCAGTTAATTTAGATTCTCTAACCAGTGGGGAGCGTCCAAGACGACACGCCTTTCATAGTTTGATAAGTGATACAACATAAACATTATAAACATTAATCATTTGGTTTCATATATATATAGTTCAGTAAATATGTGTCACTTGGAAGAGGGTAATCGTAATGAAGAAGAACCTGATGTCTTGGATAAGATAATCAGTTTAACTTTCCATTCGAATGAATACATTGAAATAACAGAAAAGTAAATTTCTGAATTCTTAAATGATAGCCCGCAAATCCAACAAAGAATTCCTAAAAAACATATGGAAACCTTGGACACATTGATATTATCCAGAATTTTACAAGCTTTAGAAGACAAAATCTATCTTATTGCAGAACGAGAAATTGTTCGCGAAGCCTCGCCGCCGCAAACCGTAGAATTTAAAACTATAAAAGGCTTAGGATGCAAAAATCGTGCCAATCACTGATAAAGTCAACAATATACCTTTCGCTCCATCAATGGCTACGAGTTCTGCTCTATGCCCAACCGACTCAAATTCTAATTCCGATGACCAATTCATTTCTAAGTTTGTAAGCTCGGAATCCGAGGAAGAAAACTTGCGACAAGTTAGAAAATTGGAAGAACAATTTATCACGGCATCCAAGCTACATCATTCCCTCTTAAAAAGAATAAATAAAATACCGCCATTAATATTAAATGATCCTGAATCTATTTTTAATTTCTTGTATTGCAGCATATCAGGATATGCACGGTATCCTCTTTTGACACATTATAAATCCTTAACTTCAGAAATTCTCTTTGTATTACCGGAAATGAGCAACGGATCAGTAATATAGGAAATATGTTTAGTAGGCGGGAATGTGAACAGGATGAGGAATGAAAATCCAAATTTTCACTGCACTGATGGACACGAATCCCTGCAGGATATTAATAAATTTCATGACCGTAGAGAAAACAAAAATTTAAATAAATTTAATGAAGGCTTTGATAAAGGAAAATACTTGGTGTCTAACTATTTCGGGATGGATAGAAAATAGACAAGGTTTCAAAATCTGATAACTACCATCCGCAAATAAATAGGAACGAAAACAGGATCGACCCGCATTATTTTAATAAAATAAATGTAATAAAATAATTAAACCGACCATTTAAATTTCGGGAATCAGCAAAAAACGGAGAGATCTCCGACCAATCGCGACGGAGAATTTAACAGTAAATACACCAAATTCGTCTACAACTGAGCAAAATAATATACATAAAGTAAAGCAAAGAAATTTTGACGATTTAAAAGGATTCATAGCTGACATTTGAAAAAGCAAATAATTCAACAGAAAAAACATTCCGCTGTCAAAAAATCATGTAAATTATAACAAAAGGGTTGGATTAATTTCGACCAATATAAACAACAAAATTTCAGTAAAAGCAATGATCAGGAGAAACGAAATCACCAATTTCAGAAACCTTTTATCTTAACTTGTAAATTCAAGAATAGCTAACAAAAAAAAAAGAATTTAGGACAAATTTAAACTTAATAGCCGTTAACGGAGAAAAGGGGAATCGAATGAAAAATTAGAATTGAAGAGTTTTCATGGAAATTTAGGTTTTTGGTCATAAAAATTCTTTCGGTCTCAATGATTTTGAGGTATGATTTTTAGAAACATAGTGACTTGATTTTATATCCGAAACATACTAAGTACTACTTTGGTTTCAATAAAAATCTGGAATATCCTCTAAATAGCGTGATCAATATAAACTGTTTAAATATAACACATCAAAATTTAAAATAAAATTCACAATCGACATTCCCAGAAGTATTAAACGACCAAATAGGAAAAGCCAACGCTTTCCAAATTTGATCAGAATTAATAGACTCTAGTCCAGTACGTTGACGTCCATATTATTTAAATCCGGCTCAAAAAAGGCAACCAAGAAATAATAGACTTAACGAATCCAAACATAATTTTTGAAAGGGTTTCAAACAATTGCAGTCCGTGTTTTCTATTTAAGAAGGGACAAAAAGGAAAATGTCTTGTCAAAGATTATATGGAATTAACTAAAAAATTAATATATTTGGAGTACTCTTTTCCCCCTCTTAAACCGGTCATGGACAAGTTAGCGGGGCATAAATGTTATTCAGTTCTGGATCTAACAAAATAATTTCATCAATTGCAATTAGCGTCCGAATCCCGATTTCTTACCGCATTTACCGACGGTGAAAAAAAATATCAGCTTAATCGCGTACCTTTGGTTTGAAAATTGGTTACTAAGCGATTAACATTTTAATGACTGAATTATTCCGTGATCTTGATTTTGGTTGGTTTTACATTGATGACCTGATAATATTCTCAGGGAGTTGGGAAAGTCATATTACACATATAGAAATTGTGTTTGATCGTTCAGTACAAACGGGCTCACAGTAAATCCAGAAAAAATCCAAGCTGCAACTGAGCAATTAAATTTAAATTAAGCAAACTATTAAATTAATACGCTGAATGGATTTTATATTTCAAAGCATACACCGTGTCTCAACCAAAAAACTGTTTACCGGTTTCTTTAAGAAAAGGAATATTTGATCATGAACACAATACCATATTCGGAGGACACTTAGGGGTTATGAAGACTCACAGAAAATAAGTAATCACTTCACCTACCTTTTAAAAGGTTATTGAACGGTGTAAACAACGTAAATTTTGCACGAAATATAAAGTAGGTGATTTCACAAAATACGGATTTATACAGTCCCAAATAGAAACTTAGCCAATGGAGAAAATCTATGTAGTCTTTTGAAAATTAACAAAAATCATAAGCGGAAATTCTTCTTTGTTCGTGGGAGTTGATAGGTTAATAGGACCTTTCTTTAGGTCATTTTGAAAGTTTTACTGGATTATATTTTCGCCCAGCATGGAATCCCTCGATTTATTATATCAGATAATGCAGCTATTTTTCGTTCCCCCCACTACCGAAACTTTTTGTTCAAATTTGGCATCATGTATGTGTTGGGAACGATTTATAGGCCGCAGGGAAACACTGCGGAAAAATATATTGCTAATTTGAAAAATGCTATATGGGTGAACTTCGCGGTAAACCATGATTCTTGGGATGAGTATGTAGCCTGGATTTAAATCTAAATAATCTAAATTTAAAAATTGCATCAATGAATCTACCAAAATATTGCCTGCAAAAATATTTTTGGGTCGTTATTTAAGGTCGTAAATACACCTCTGGAAATAAAATATGAACAAGTTTAGTCCAGGGATGAAAGTGACAAACAAACTAAAAGAATTTGAGAATGTGCCTTAAAAAATTGAAAATGGCACACGAGAGGCATACATTTAATTACAATCAACAAAAATAGAAAGTTGGGTAAATTTGAAGTCGGTGATTGGGTTGTTACAAGCATATCATATTTCAAAAAAAGGAGCAAAATATTAATTTGAAATTATAAAAGAAATACTAAGGTCCGTTTTTAGTCATAAACATAATAAACCAGCTTTTTTTGTGTGTGAGAAGATATAAACGATCCCAAAATATAAGAAAGGCACACATAACTCAACTTAAAGCAGTAGTTAACCTAGTATAAATTAAGTTATAATTTAATTTTTAACTTTTTATTGAAAGTTACAAAAATCACTCTCTTTAAATTTTCACTTTGTTGTTAATTTGATTTATAAAATAAGTACAAAATCAGGCGCTTAAAAGTTCACCTCATTCAGATTGTTAAAAACAAACAACAGAATAAACAAAAAATAAACAATAAATAATACATTTGAACATTATAAAATTTAATAATGAAAGCCAATTTTAATTCCTATATAACAGCATTTTTTGTGTAAGCCAATGCCAGGTCTGCCCCTCCATGCTCAAAATGCTACCCCTCTTGATCAAAACCTACTCACTACTTCGATTAACAGAAGACAAATGATTTCAAATCATAGCAAGAATTCAGTCATTATGGACTTGGCTACGTTTGAATGAAATTGAACTTATACTTAACTATACCCTTTTGCCAACGAAGAAAGATGCATAGCCTCAAGACTAGTTCACACCATCGCATAAAATGGTTCAAGTATTAATCAAGAACGAAAAGAAGAACCAGAACTTTGGACTTTCCGGATTTATGACAAGACCTTAATGGTTTTTTGGTTCACAGCATTATGAGGTCTCATCTTCTGAAAGCCACGGATATACACTGACCATCCACACATTGTGTGAGCATACAGGGGAGCCTATTCAGCATTTAGATGCAGCGAACAGCAAGTCGTCGATCATCATTAGTTATCCGAAGGGGATTAAATGTACGTTGGGGAGAATATTGTAAATAGTTTTAAGTTTGAAAACAAACCGGTTTTTTCCAGGCCTTTAAGGGTGAGAAATTTTGTTATATTTGCATTTTTTTCAAAGTGACAATGTTATGATTTAGATGTCGTGATTAGGCCTAGAGTAAAAAAAATAAAAGAGAATAGGGAAGGGACAGTCCAGGAGAGGTGAACAAGCCATTCCGAGTAGATGACAGACGAGAAGTGTGTCATCCTCAAAAGTGTTGTATTCCCTGAAATAAACTGTTTTCAAACTTTAATTAAATTTTATTATAAAAAGGCACCTGGTTGGCTGTATTCCGAGTTCGATCAAGACCTCTGGAGCTCACAAAAAGGATTCAGAGTTGGGCCCGTCTTGTTGAATCGAGAATAGATCGTGATTTTTATATATATTCAGCTTGAAATTTTTGCAGCACTGCACGTGGTATGCGGACGGCCGGCGATGATGCTGCAGAAAAGGATCATCGGCGGCTCGGAAGCCTATTTCGGTGAGCTTCCGTGGCAGGCGCACCTGAGGATCGCCGGGTACCAGTGCGGAGGTGTCCTGGTTTCCAAATTTTTCGTAGTTACAGCTGCACACTGCGTCCATAGGTAATCGAGAAACAAAATACATTATTCATTATACACACAAAGTTTTTATTATAAATATTAATAGGTATTAAACACTGTATTGAGAATGATCGATTCCGCAGAACCTTTAATACACTACAGTTAAATTTTATGCGACAAAAATTGATATTCAGGAAAATTGAAGAAGGGTATTCGACCGTGGTGTGATAATCCACCAGACCAGTTAAAAATACTCTGTAATAAATATGTCCATTGAATATTATTAAAACATACAATCTTTATTGAAAGAGTAATTTAGCCATTTTTTTATCCACCTGAACAACGGAACCCAGGTCGTTCACCTTATTTACGTACGGAAATCTCGTCTATGAGAATGAAATAGAATAAAAACAACCATGGAAAGGCTGCTCTGTCCTGGCGAAGTCCCGATCTGTTAAGTAGGTTGCTGGGATCGCGATATCTATTTCCTAGGAAAGTTGAATAAAAAATACATCCCACACTTTAAAACCTTCTTCTGACACAATTTGTATACCATATCGAGCGTCGACAAGTTTTTGAATATATTATTTTACCAGTGATGTTATCTACCAGTATCAATAAAACATCATTATAAGATTAAGATCGACCTTTTTGAGTGTCCAAGTGTGGCGGTTAATGGTCATCTGTGAGTAATAGGTTTTGCTCATCATAACATCGTCGTAATCCCACACTGAATTAGGTGTATAAACCTAAGGTAGCTTGGTATAATGATGTGTAGGATGTGGAGGAAACATGCAGATGGAAGAACAGAAACAGTGAACCCGAAACGTAAAGCAAGGATCGACAAAATAGAGCAAAAGTGAGGAGATAATGCTAATATAAGATCTTCACGAGTTTCTTTACGAAATTTGAATTAATAAAGTCAACAATAAATGACATAAATGAATGGAAAGCAGATTCAAAGCTAAATCTTTTTAAACCATTGGCATGAACACGTAGACTGCTTAAAAGCCGTGAAAACCCCAGGAGACATGATATCTCAGACTATGGGGCTTCGCTTTTGGGTATTAATATATAACAGTGGAACATGTATAACTGTGACAAATAATCCAATTACACGATTTAGAATTCACAGATGTGATTTTAGAAAAAGAAGGAAACCTGGGCTGCATGGCTCATTATGGTGCGGTACAAAATAAAACCCTAAAATCATAATCAGTCTATGTAAAAAATTTCGACATGTTTTCAAGAGCTCCATGCTAATGTTCGGGGTAGAATAACAGAGGTTGCCACAATTTTTGTTAAATGTAAAAATACACAATTTTTTATACGGAAAAAGACTAAAACACTAGACAAACTGGGACGTCTGGATGTTCTTGATTCCTACGTTTTGAAGACCTTTAAGAAGAGATTTACGTTGGGATTTTTCTATAGATAGTAGATCCGAATGGTATGGTCTAGTTGACGCAGAAAATCGTTTGTTCCATGTCTTTTATTTCGTCTTTCATCTGCCTCGTTAAACGAACTCGATCTCAATTTTCCTTTGTTCTTTAATTCTCTTTTAGGGCGCATTTACGTGATATACTGATCTACCTTGGAGAACACGACACGCAAAACACCGGACTCATTCCTGAACCGTATCCGGAAGAAGTGCACAGGGTGGTGCAAAAAATCGTCCACCCTAATTTCCAGTTCAGGAGATCTCAACCGGACAGGTATATGCATCGGCGGTTTTTGCATTTGTCTGTGATGTGACTTTTTAAATTTGTTTCAGATTTGATATCGCCCTCGTAAAACTCGCACGTGGGGTCGTCTTCAGAGAAAACATTCTGCCGATCTGCCTTCCAAAAAAAGGGTCTTCCTTTAAAGGGAGGATGGGCCTCGTAGCCGGCTGGGGAAAAACAGACACGAGCTACGGTACCCTCCAATCCGACGTTTGCCAGGTTTTAATATTTTCAAAGGATGATTTTCGTGTTAACAGGTAAAACAGGCACGAACGTCCTTAGAAAAGCAGTGGTCCCCATTTTGAGCGATGACGAATGCTTGATGTGGCATAGGCACAAGAATATAAGAGTGGAACTTCACAAGGAGATGTTCTGCGCCGGGCACAGCGACGGACATATGGACGCTTGTTTGGTATGTTACATAACTGTTTATTTTGTATTTCCCACCATCCTAAAAATAAAGTTATTATTATTAAACATCAATAACAATTACACTGGAGATAAATCATGTCTCGTTGGTAGTCTCAATTCAGAATATTTCATCTGAACATTTTCTTACGACCAAAGAGCATAGTCTGGTAAGTCGCAAATCTCCGAACGCATGCTTGGGACTTTTTTGTTCGTACTCATATTTTTCCTTCCTCTCAAATTGCCGTGAATAAATCTTAAACGCTTAAGCTCGCCGAAATGCCGAAATAGGCTTCCAAGCCGCATCCTTTTCTGCACCATCATCGCCGGCCGGCCGCATATCACCTCCAGAGCTGCAAAAATTGCAACATGAATGTATATATAAGAATCACGATATGTTCTCGATTCAACAAGACGGGCGATGATCAATATTATGATGATTGCCAGATTACTGGAACTCATAGCGGTTAAGAAAACGTTGTTGTTATGATCCACGATGACGTCGATACCATTCCTGAAGATGTACATTGAATTTTGACATCTTAGTAACGTGGACATTTAAATCAATGTTTGCCAGGATGTTTGGTTGCCCAGAGGATCTAGACTCGTGGTTCAGGTGTTTTCTTCGATATATTATTTGACTGTTGTTTGGATTGATGAGGAAGACTCCTTGTAGTAGTTTATCTTCGGCGATATCCTGGTCGATGATTTTTAAACATTCTCCTGTGGGGAAAGTTGCCAGGTATTGGTTGATTTGTCGTATCCACTCCAAGTGGTTGGCAGAGATGTCGAGTGTCGTGTAGCTGCAAATTTCTGTACTGCCATTTTCTAGCAGGTTCAATTCACATTGAGCGTTTGTGTAAGTTTTTAAATCAGGAGGGCAAAAGTGTACCTATGCAATTTTTTGTGTACAAGTACTCTTTAGTGTAATTATTGTTGGCTCGAGACCAGATTGTGGTCTGAGTAAATATTTAACATTTGGAAGTATAGTTACAAAGCTTTCATGTTCTCGTGTAATTTCAATATGTTTTTAGCAATCTCGTAATTATTCTGGTTTATAGTTTGCAGTGTTTTGTTGTATTCTTTTATGATTTCTGAGTTTAGTGAGTATTGAGCATTTATTTGTGATTGCATATCTTGTTGTTGTGAATTTAAATGTTTAATAATTTCTTCAAATCTTTCTTTATCGTTGTTATCTAAGTTACAGTAATAAGTTCAATTATTGTTCCGAGACCGTTTACAATTCCTCGCTTAAATCTATCTTTAGTTATATTCACTTGCGGGTTGATAAATTCTCATTTATCTTTTATAATTTCTCTAGTGTGGTTAATTATTTTACATTAGCTAGTTAGAGGGGCCCCATCGGTTAACACACTAGTCCCGCGTATTAATTTTCCTTGTTGGTACGACAGTGTCAAGCAATAGTTTTCGTCAAGGACATGTAGTTGGTTTAAAAAGTGGTCTAGTTTAAAAAAATGTATTAAAACGTGGTGGGACGTCTGTACTTTTGCAGAGTCTAAGTCGATTGGGATGCGTCCTGTGCCTGTTGTGATGTGATTGCTAAGAGCAGTGTCCTGGAACAGAGATGTTTGTTAGATACTCGTTTTCCTAGGTCGTTTTATGTTTTCTAAATGAATTTTGTCTTTTGTGTTGTGGTGTTGGGTTTTTATTTTTGCGGTTTTTAATTCTTTGTTAACAGTGTCTATCTGCTCTGGTTTGTAACGGTCTTTGGTTTTGCTCTGTTTTTGTGCATTCGCACGTAAACGTCTTTAGGAATTTCAGGGAGGGTTTCCCTGGTTTCGTTCCGTTTGTTAATAGATTTCTCTTTGTTGATTTGGCTTAATTCCCTAATTCTCTCATACAATAATTTAGTTAGTTCTCTGTGGTTAGCTTTGTAGCCGTTAGTTAATTTCTCGTCAATTTCTTCTTCGATCATTATGTCACTATCACCCGGTGGGATTGTAACTATTGATGTCATATCAATATCCAGATTTGTGTTAGTCAGTTCCTCAATAATTTCGTTTATTTGTTCGTTTAGTGAGCTCGCGTTTTTGTCTTCCAACACTTCTGTAAAGATTTCGACTAAGTCTAAAGTTCGTGAACATGCAATTGCAGGTTTGAGAGAGTTTGCTTCATTTATTATAGTTACCAAGCTTTCTATGTATTTAGCAGCTGCGGGGTACATTTCATACAATCGGAGGGTTACATCTTGTACAATAGGTATTTCTAATAATTGTACAATTTCTGTAGATTTGATAATACAGTAGACTTTGATAATTTCCTCATAGTTTATTGAGTTTGCAGGATCTATTATGATGACAGAAGCAGCAGTTTTTTTCTCTGCTTAAGGCATCATTAGTGGGGGGCGTGTGATGTAATCCGCCATGTACCTTTTGCCATGGTGAATCAGCTTGTTTGATATTATCTATCAATTTTTTGTATACGTCGTACTGTAATTGTGTCTCTTTTTGTGCATGTATGTCAAAGAAATTTTTGCTATTGTTGAAAGACGGAAAAGTCATCTTGTGTCATGTTTTAATTGTAAGCAAAGTTCTTGCTAGTAGTGCATTAAAAAGTATTGATTCCTTTTTGTTTTAATGAGTGCACTCGGGTAAAAAAACATTCTAGTGCCGGCATACATTCAGATTCGGTCTGCCGGGGGCGCTGTGATTTTTAATTTCCTTTTACAAGTGAGAAGTGTTTATTTTTCAACCGGCCACCCAGATATGACACAAGAAGTTCGGACCACTTGTAAAAACGTTTTCCGGCCAATTTTGCCGAGCGATTGGAACCCTGACGAACCGTCATCCCCGGTGCCCCCGGGGCGGGACGTACTATACGAACAAAAATAACTTCCGACTTATTAGTACCGCTGTTCGTCCACCATACAGGGTAGGAAAATCGGTAAAAGGTGAAAAGAAAATCGGAAAATATAATAAAACCACCATCTTGCGTCACCTAGTCTGCAGGCAATCGAGTAATGCTAAAACTACATTTCGATATTTCTTACAGTGGTGGCCGTTTAGCCGGTTGACATAAAACTCGCACGGGCCTTCGATCAGCCAACAAGCGAGTCTGAACGAACAGTTGAATGTTTCTCCTCGGACGCGGCACGTCTCGCCGTTGCCCCTGTCGTCTTCACCACTTCCTTTAACAAAAAACAGCAAAATTCATGAGAGTCCCATCCGGTTTGACAATTGAAAAAAATATAATGTAACAGTAAAGAGTGTAGGTACATGTATGTTTATTATCTATTTACTGTCAACGTAAACGAAAATAACATTCAAAGGATTGGGTCATAGCATATTTCCTAGTCATCAATTGATCTTAAATAATTGTTTTATAAACTTGGAAAACACGTTCCTTTTTCAATACATTCTCTCCTATTTACACACCCTTTCGTTCCATTAGGATGGTGGAGTTATCGATACTGTTCCATCACCTTTTACACGTATAATATAACTAACCTAATTGAGTTCGATGGGTAATCTATATTCCGCCATCGATCCTGTCGCACTGCACATTCAAGGTAATCTGTAGATACAGTACGTATACACTTTAATTATCCAAAATCCTAGGCCCAGTAACTCGTTGCCGGGTTAGCTCGACTCATATCGACACGCTCTCTAAGTGGTGTAATGGCTCTCCTTTCCTCAGACGGCGAGCACATATGTACGTGGACTCTGGCCCAAAAGTTCTAGGGCCTATCCTTAATCGGGTGAGAATGAGTCTGGTCTTCTGAGGGCCACCTATCGACAGCACTTTTGAAACATTATTCTATGCTGCCCAGCCTACCCACACTCCCACCTTTTGTTAATCATGTATTTTATAGCATTTTTAGCTAGGTTTAGGTTAGTGGGTCCAGGCCTTAGCCGCCTCATTCGCCTTTTTCTTACCCCTCCCTCGAAGGACTATTTGTCAACTTACCCAGAAAACACTGAGACGCTCCAGTTCATGGTATTCTCTAACAAGAGCACAATGGAAAACCAGTCAGAGACAGTAGTATCCATGTTGATGGTGACTGTACAGATAGTTTAGAGCCACTATCCTCTCGAATACACGGACCGCGTACCAAATACTTTTGCACTCCAAATGTTACGCATACGATTTTTGACGGAGAGAAGCCGAATCGGGTTTCCTTGGCTCTTTCAACACCAACTTTTATCGCATCACCCCTCCAACCTCCGGGGTCTAATTGACCAGGGAATACCTTCAGCGATACGGTTCACTGCGATCGAGAAAAGCGTAACGCTTATCACTGAAACCTTAGAAGCTTCATTTTCTCGCGATCTGTATCTTTTTTGTGGAAACAGAACTCTATGTCTTGATTAAACACGGAATACGCCGATCAGGTGCCTTTTTATAATAAAATTTAATTAAAGTTTGAAAAAGTTTATTAAACCCACAAGAAAATAATTAAAATCAATAAATTTTCTTTTAAATTTAAATAAACAATAATTTCCTGCAAATAATTTGCCAGACCATTTAGAACAAGGGTGGATATGTACTCGCTATCTACAGTCAATCCGCAGTGGACCGAAGCGCTCTATTTTAGGGAACTACTACAATAGGCCTAATCACTTTGAAATAAATGCAATGTCACACATCTTGACATGCCTCATGTTCTGCTAAATTTAATTCCAATGCGTAAATCAGCCGTTTTGTAATATATCTATTCTCTAATGCTCTCTCCCTATGGTTGTAATTCCAGGGTGATTCTGGAGGTCCGTTGATCGTCCAGGATAACGGCCGATGGGTCCTGGCCGGCATCACATCCGCGGGGTTCGGCTGCGCCATCGACCACCAGCCGGGCATATACCACAAAGTAGAATACACTGCCGATTGGGTCACGAAAATCATCCATCCTCCATGACCGTCGTGGACGTGGCCCTCGATCTAACGGGCCACACCAAATCTAATTCCTCATGGACGTTTTTTTCCAGGCTGCGCCACCTCAAATCGGATGTTTCTTAATAATTGACCTGGTGTTCAACTCACTCTCGCCGATACAATTATAAACATTGTTTTTTCATCAGTAGTCGTGAGGGACATTTTTTGGGTCTGCCTAATCTCGCCGTTTCTGCACCGATAAGAATTTGGCTAGATAATAACGAAGGACTGTGAATGCGACTAGCAACTACCGAGACGCCTCGGTCGATATACTGACTTAAAATCTACCTACCCAAATTTTAAAGTCGGGCTTTAAATCGATTAGTATTTACTGTTCTAATTTTAAATGTCAGATTTTTAATTTCATATGGGATGCAATTATAAAAGTAGAAATTACTTGAATATTTAACGTAACTAAAATACACTGTTAATAATGAGTAAATAATAATTTTAATTAGGTTTTTTATCGTGTGAGTTTCGTGAGGCTTGTTTGGTTTTATATTCGAAAGTGATTACATTCCAGAAGATATCTTATGATACGTTTCTAAATAAATAGTTAATTTGTTAGGCCCAACAACTAGATACATTTATTTTTATTTTAAGAAATTTGTTCCTTTGTATGCTAATAATCAACAAATTATCATTTAACGGCTGTTTTAGGTTGTAAAATTAGTTAATATGTGTTTATAGTTGTCAAATTGGTTGATAAAAAAATTAAAACATTGGCTTATTTATTATTTTACCTATTTTATTGTTCATGATTTTTTAAAAATAACAAACATTTTGTGTCAATTTCATAGATTTGGGTTTGATTTCTGGTGTCATCCCTTGAAGGAATTTCTCTACTGCATCATATAACTCATGATCATGTCGACGACGTGAGTTGCAACATTGATTTCCTAAAGCCCGTTAATGTTAATCCATTTATGTTTTAGAGGTCAATTGACCAAGTTACTTCTTTCATTTAATTATTATTTTTATGTAAGGGTTTTGTTGAGATGAAAAAGTCTATGCCACGAGTGAGATTCGAACCCTAACCTTAGGAAAATTCGAAAGGTTGTAAGTGTTGTCTCCTCCATGTGGTATTTTGACACATTTTGATGGATTGTCACTTGAATACATTGGCTCAATTAAATATGTTGCATTGTCACAAATCAGTAAGAATACGAAGAAATTGTGTAGCCATGCACTTCGCCGAAGCGAAAATAGTCAATTATTTCGACATGCATGAGTATTGAAGATGTTTTGGCCAAAGCTTGTTTAAGGAATTTTTTAAAATTTAAAATAATTGAATTCGTAATTGATTTAATTTCTTAACAGCTTAGAAAACAGTGTGCAAAAACATGTGAGGACTCTACATTTCACAGTTATACAGTTCATTTTGTTTAAATTCCAAATTCTAAATGGTCCAATACTTTCAGTTAATGTTACGTTCTCTAATCTGGTTACTTTTGACGAGAAAAATAATCGGAGCGGATGAAGGAAAAATAATAGGAGGCCGATTAGCCCAGCCTGGAGAATTTCCTTATCAGCTTTGCATGTATGGCAAGTATAGATGCGGAGGCGCACTGATAACCCTGAGCAGATTTATCACCGCCGCACATTGTTTTATTTATAAAGGGACGAAACTTGACATATCCGCGCAATACATGGTAGCCGGGGTGGTGGACTGTAACAAAGTAGACGATCCGTATTTTCAACAGAGAGGTATAGTTAATTACGTGGTGCACCCAGAGTACAGGAACAAAATGGACAAGACTTCCTATCACGATTTTGCCGTTGGGATTTTGGATAAACCGTTTATCGAAAACGATAGGGTCAAACCGGGTAAAATTCCGACCTCCGACAAGGACGCTTTCCGTCAAATATGGATAGAGATTGTCAACAGTGGTAAAAAATGTCTCGCCATGGGGTACGGAGCACAGCAAGGGGAAAAAGGAATCTATTCAATGCAATGGGGTTACGACATCAGAGTGATAGAGGTACAACCGAAAGACGACAAATATTGCAAAGGTACTCTCGTCTACGAAACGGACAAAAAGCTTGACGGTGAAGTTTGTGCAGTGGCGGTGGATCTTCAAAAGGAAAGCATGGCTCCTGGTGATTCTGGCTCGGGTTTCGTCTGCGATGGCTACCTATTGGGTGTGAACACTGGAGGATTATTCATGGAAGGCCAAAATCTTCAGCTCTTCACACTCGCTTATCCTTACCTTAAGTTCTTTACAATGGATACGGCCGTCAGCCAAAGCGCTTGCTCAGCCCTCATCATCTTCTGTGTTCTATCGGTCGCTTCAGTCAATGCTCTCCACCTTTGAACAATACACACGTCTACGATTAATAAACGAAAACGAGAAAATAACGAATCACATTTTGCTAGATGAGAGGAACATTTTCAATTTTGTAGTAATAAATAAAATACTGAAAAAAGTTGTTTGATTTCGTCGTTAATTTTTTTTAAACAGCTTAGAATATAATGTGTAAAAACATGTGAGCGTTCTTTTATTTCGCAGTCAACATAAAAAAATATTGTATGATGATGGATCAGCTAAAGAATTGACTAGGAAATTAATGATAAATAACCATATTAATCATATTATAAATAATTGCATCGAGTAAATTGAGCTTCATTTGATCAAACTAAGCACATTATTTGTAAATATTGATTATCCAAAGATTGATAATTTCTCTGGAGTAAGATCTCTTATTTTAATTCAACACGATACACACAAATGACACGGAAAACAGGCCCTGAAGAGGGCGTCGGTAGATTAAACCTTGAATCTTTGACACGGCGCTCTTCACTGTAATGTAAAGTTGCCGGGTTCGAATGCAGTGCCGCTGCATTACTACTTACTTACAAATGGGCTTTTGTTTCAAAACACCGCCACCCTCTTTCTCCAAATAATCTTATTTTAACATTGAGAAATCGGTTAGGTCTGTTTAATTAAATTTTGATCAGGTTTTTACATTTATTATCTATTATTACAGTGATGCTAGCTTTATTATGATTTTTAGCCATTTTTCAAATGCCGTGTAATCTATTCGATTCTCGGCGACAAAAGAAATGGCCACGGAGAGCTTTACCTGGAGGTAAGTGTCCGAGTGGATCAAAGTCACGATAGCTTAAATAGTGTAGAGCAGCGGCGAATTTAGCCGACGGTCTTGGGTTTGAATCCCTCTCGTGACGGTGACTTTTTATCTCTTATAGAAAGATTTATTAATTGAAAAATGATAATTTGTCAATCGAACCACCAACTCTAATGGATTTAATATGAATGCTGCCTAAACATATATTTTTTCCGAATCCTGCAGCCAACTTATAAATGGCCTTTTTTACAAAAACACCGGCACCCTGAGGGTTGATATAACCTCTGCTGTTGTGAACCCTCTTAAAAATATTGGCAAAGCTTGAGGGAGTGTATCTTGTTAATGAACAGGTAAAAATGGTAATAACGCAGGAATGTGAAGGGTGTAACAGATACGGGTCGAGCGACTATATATGGTAGTTACTTACTTGGTATACAGGTAGTTGATAATATCAATAATATTGGCAATATTAATTATTAACTATATTCAGTGTCGGCACACAATAATATTGATAAGCCGAATAGTGTACCCTGGCTGGTATCAACTGTATCGATCGATAATTATGAATCGATTTCGTGATGAAGCGATGTTTTTATTAGTTACTATGATTTGCACCATCGTTGGTTTAAAAACGATAATTCATAAATTGATACGCTGGAAGTTTTGTTTAACCTTACTGCGAGTTTCTATTTCGATCCATTACTGCTAAAAAATTGCTAATGGCATTATTTTTTCATTCTGTGTCAATTGTATACATGACTTATCATTCCATTATTTGATCAGAATGATCATTTTCGTTAATTAATAATCGTTCGTTAATCCAACAATCTTATGGCATAAACTTTAACAAATTGAATTATTGCTAATTATGAAACATAATGCAAATAATGGAAAATATACGGCGGAAATGTATTCATTTTTCAAAAATGTAAACCATTAACTAAAACTACGATGAATAACCCAAAGATGACGGCCATGTGAGAGCTGCGACAGATGTATGCAGATTCCTTTTCAATGAGGTTTAGGTAAGGATAAGCGAGTGTGAAATACTGCACATTATAATCTGCCTGGAAATATCCTGCAGTACCCACACCGAACATAAAGCCTTCGCAGACCAGAGCCGTGCCCGCGTCGCCTCGTCCCTGGCTCTCCGTTTTGACATTCTCCGGAATACAACAGACTTCACCGTCCATCAGTTTATCGGAGTCGTACATGTGAGTTGTTTTGCAGAACCCTGGATCTTTCGGATTCATCACTGCTACTTTTAAATCATTGCTATAATCCTTAGCATTGATATTCGTCATTGCTCCGAATCCCATAGCGAGGCATTTTTTACCGTTTTTCGAAATGTCTTCCCAGTGTTGGCGGAACTTGGCCGGATCGGTGCTCGGAAACGCGCCCACCTTGACACGTTCGGATTGGTCGAACGGTTTGTCTACAATCCCGATAGCAAAATCATGATATGAAGTCATGTCTTTTTTGTACGCGAAATCTGGGTGCATTTTGTAATCTTTTATACCTCTCTTTTGATAAAACGGGTCGTCTTTGTTGGTACAGTCCACCACCCCGGCTATCATGAAGTGCTTGGTAATGTCATTTTTAGACGATTTTTTAACAAAACAATGGGCCGCGGTCATAAACTGCCTCATGGTTACCAGTGCGCCCCCGCATCTTTGTTCGCCCCACATGCAAAGCTGATAAGGGAATTCGCCCGGCTGGGCCACTCTGCCTCCTACTATTTTGCCCTCATCCGCCTTCAAGATTTTGACTACTAAAAGTATCCAAATGAAATAGCATAATGCCATGCCGACCGGATATGCCGGACCATTTAGAATTTGGGATTAAAAAAAAAATTACTCAAATAAAAAGTCTTCACATGATTTAAATTTTTATTTATTTTTTAAATAAGTTATTTAAATAACACAACTTTTACAATTTTCCAAAATAAACGAGTAAACATTTCATTCCGAAATAAAGCGATCTCACATGTTTTGGCACATTCTATTCTAAGCAGTAGCCAAAATAAATCAACGACCAAATTAAACCTATTTTTTCAGTAAACCTTTTAAATATTAGTTACTGTTTTGCGTGAATTGAAATAGTTTTTTAAGTAAGAACACTATTTATCATACGACAATACAATACTCCTACTATACTGTATATATACTGACACGACGCTAACTGGAAGGTAAGGGCCCCGGATTCGAATCAAGAGGCCTGCTTACAAATGGACATTCCATTCACAACACCGGCACCATGAGGTTTGTATGAACAACGCTGTTGCAAACCCTTGAAAAAATAAAGACTTTAAAACTCGGCCCTTCGGGCCTCTGCCAGAGGGTCCGCCGGATGATTTTGCTTTGAGCCGACGGCTAAAATGCAGGAAACAGGGAACATGGTAATTGTGAATAAAAAAGAAATAGTTAAGACAAAACATAAGCTTCAATCGCGTCACGTCATAAGAATCAATCGCGTCGCGTCAATCGCGTTAATAGCTTCAAGTCATAAGCGTCAATCGCTTGAAATAAAGTTTTTATGATAAATCAAACTTTTTCACTTATTGGCCTGAATGTAGCTAGTTGACCACATTGGACTCTGGCCTATTGTAAACGGGAAAGTGCGTCAATCTTCATGACATTTGGTAAAAATATCCTCTATCACTTTTCCTGTGAGGTAGAGAAAACAGATTGAAAAAATACCTTGAAATCAAGTTTTTATGACCAACCAAACTTTTCACCTTTTTGGCTGAAAGTAC
>CM077108.1:0-11635 GCA_039619505.1 Cimex hemipterus
ACGCCCTTAAAAACTAATAATAATAATAATAATAATAATAATAATAATAATTACGGCATGGAGGGTCCGTCTGCCGGAGGTCACTTAAATTGTTGGTCGACACAGAGAAAAAAGTACGAAAGAAAAAAGGAGGGAAATAAAATTTTAGGAAATTAAGCAATTCAGAGATTATAAATTTTTTATAATCGAAAAAAATCGATCTTTACCAGTCAGCCTCCTAAATACCATGATGTTCGATTTACTTAGGTTAACCGGTAAATTCCATTGAAGACAGGATTCCAAAAGTTTTATATTCATTCGGAGACTGGCTGTGTGGTCAGCGACGACAACGATATCGTCAGCGTACATTAGAACATTAATCATTAACCTGATACTAGAATCTAAAGCGGCTTGTCGGTCATCTAAAAATAATGAGAATAGAAGTGGACTCAGGATACAACCTTGCCTTACCCCCGAGTTTACATGATCCGAAATACATTCTTTTCCACATACTGCAGTGGACCTGAATATAGAGACCTTATAACGTCTATGAACGTTGATACACCAATATTACAAATTTTTGAAACAAGCGTTTTTCTGTCCACTTGGTCAAAAATATACGAAGAAACAATATGTTTTCATACGGCTTTCAAGAAAACGGAGTTTGATAATATCCGTCAACACAAAGAGATTGTCAACAGTACGATAGGTTCGTCTAAAACAGACGAAATTCAGACAATAAAAGATTATTAGATATGTAAGTTTCAAGACGCAGCAGTAATAACCCAGAAAATATCTTAGCGATTGTACCTGTAAAAGAGATACCATTATAGTGACTATATAGCATTCAAAGTGATGATATAATTTTTATTATTATTTATTTATTTATATTTTATTTATATTATTTTAATTACACACTTTTTATCGATTTACGTTTTCGTGGTCAATTTAATTATTCTTTCTATGTAAAATCTTGGTGGAGATAAAAAGTAGGGGTACGGAGCGGGATTTCAACCCACGACCTTCGGCTAAATACGTCGCTTCCCTACTACTTGAGCTATCGTGACAATCAAGTGGTTAGCGGCGTATTGAAACGAAGGTCGTGGGTTCGAATCCCACCCGTGACACTGCCTTTTTTTGTCTCAACCAACACTTACACAGAAAGAATAATTAATTGAAATTATTATTTATACCCGCTAATAACCTATAGGCATTTGCAAGATATTTCCGGACAAAATAGTAATCAAGTTTAACTTTAAAACAATTACCGATCAATTTTATATTCATTAGTAAGCATTGAACTGCATAGACTTTTCTGCAAGTACTTAAAAAAAAGCATGGAAGGAAGACATGAGGAAATGAGCACGTTGAAATATGTACGTTTTTTCCAGCTTAATCAATCATAAAAACTGGGTTATCGGTTTATTATGCTTTTCATCTATGTATTTAATTAATACTTTTACGTCTGTTGGCATTCGACATACGTTAAATCAATGGGAGCATCAGCATTCGTTTCCGCTCGATTCGAAGCTCAATTCTTACCCGATTGTAAACGATCACGCTAGCTTTCTTCATATTTATGAAGAGTGAGAAATGAATGCAAATATGTCATCAACGATATGCCAATGAAGTTAATATTTAATATATTTTAGTTAGACACGATAGGAACGGATCATCATTTTCTTCTCAACTAACCTAAATTACTGTTTGGGCCGGCTGTATTCTTATTGTTGAATATAATATGCGAACGGAATGAAAATCGTATCAATAGGCACCTTACTTCTGAACCCTATAATCTTAGTTTTATTCAAATTTACTGACAAATTCAACAGTCGGCAGTATTCTCCCTTCCTGTTTAACATCTTTTGAAGTTGAAACGGTTCAGTACTCATCAAAATTACATCATCACATTATACAGTTTACACTTGACGCTCCGACAAACAGACCGCCGCTCAAAAACTAGCGTAAATCGTTAAAATCTAGAACAGACGAGGGGAATGCAGACAACCTACTATAATTTCCAAAGGTACTTGTGATCTCTTCCTCACACGACACAGCACTCCCTTCCCCGCAATACAATGACATTAAGACCTCAAGACACTTACTGGAGATCTCATAATTATGCAGGAAATGGCCATTTTTCTTGGCGAATCGAAAGCCGACTTAAAATCAACAAATAAGCAGTAAACAAACCTTTCTACGTTTTACAGATAATTTCAATTTTATAATGTTAGTTAAACTAATAATATTGCCCACTGCGGAATCTGGCTCTCTACCAAGACGTTATTTAAATTACACCATACTTCCAATCTATTTAGTAGTAACCGTATAAATATCTTAGAAACAGTGTCAGTAAAGGATATTCCTTTAAAAATACTGACGGTTTTCACCTCACCTTGCTTAAGTGAAGGAAAAACGATAGATTTTTTGAATGATGGTACAACTTTGTTGCTTTTATAATTTTAGTCTTATCCGGCCCGGAGGACCAAAGCTTGTAGCTCACATACAGCAACCGACTCAGTACAGAACGATCAACCAATCAAATTCCGACCAACCTACTGATTCATTAGGCCCATCTCAACAAGAAGACCAAATCAATCAAATATTTACCATGCTAAGTTTTTCTATATACATATTAAAATAATACAATTCTAGC
Source organism: Cimex hemipterus (assembly GCA_039619505.1). NCBI lineage: Eukaryota > Metazoa > Arthropoda > Insecta > Hemiptera > Cimicidae > Cimex > Cimex hemipterus. The sequence goes on from CM077108.1 coordinate 2,636, forward strand.
TAGGTTTTGTTCTAAATACTTAATTTTAATTGTAATATATCTTAATATGTAAATAAGAAATATTTGTTGCAGCTGAGAAGGATTTTGAGTGATAGGCGGAAATGCTCAATTAAAAAATTAATAAACCAACACCATTGTTCATGGATGAAAAACAATCAGCCAAGAAAAAAAAATTCATGAAAATTCCAGCGTTTTTCAATTTTTTATAAAAGATTATAGATTTTGCTATAATAAAAAAATAGTTTTCTTGGCTAAATAATTGTTTGTCATGTGACATAAAACCATGTTGAGAGTGCAAGTTTTCCTCAGTAGTTTTTTTTCTTTTTCTTTTTTTTTAGGAGCGTTTCCATCTACAGAGGATCCATTGTTATTTTTATCCAGGTTTCTATAATTTATCGTGTTTAACATTTTGTGCTGATAAATATGTTTGGTCTGATCAATCAAACTTTTGAGATTCGTTTTTTACTTACAAAGGACACGTCGTTCTTTCTTTCTTGCGGGTCTGATATATGGCCGCGGCGGCACTTTTTTCCGTCCGCTGATTGCACGAATGTGTGAAGCACTCGAATGCTATTCCATCACATCGATCAAATATGAGTCTCTGGAAGGTTGACATTAGTCACAGTGGCAGACAGACAATCTAATGCGTTATTGGCGATTTATTGTTCACCCCGGCCGTCGTTAATGTATGTAAGCCCCGTGGGGTGGGGAAAGAGCACGGCCTAAATCTGTCAGAATAGATCAAACCGGAAAATTGTTATAGGCCCCGACGAATTCTCGCTTCTGTTCCAGCTAGATCGATGTGTTAATGTTTCTTGATCTCATTCCGCCTTGAGATCTACGAAGAATGGCCAAAAGAAGATAAATTGATTGTTTTATTTCTAAAGAAGATAGACTATTAAAAGGAGAGGAATAGATTGAGGATTATCATGAGATCCGGTTGTATAAGCCAAATTTATTGGAGGCTTTTTACTTTTTAATACTGGTGATCTTTCTTATGGACAAATCACTAATGCAAAACAAAGGACTTTGTTGTTTAAAGTCACATTTAAAATTTATCAAAAAATAGAGTATTTTATTCATAGAACCACCGTTTCATTTGCCGGTTAATTTTCGACGGTTTTGGTTGGTTGAGAAAAATTTCTTGTCAATTTAGGGACCAGAAATCAAATTAGAAGCTTTTGAAGAAAAGCCCTGGTCGACAATTTTACAATCCTTATAGAATAAAATAATTGTTATAGGTTCCATCTTAAAACATGAAATGTCTCATCTTAATGCGCGTTTACACCTGTTCACATTTTTTCAACATGTTGCCACTGATTTTGTCAAAGCTCTTTGATGGAAAAGTTTGCGCTAACGTATCGAACTCTCACGTTCATATCTGTTGGCAAATTGAATGGTCTATCGATGATTAAAATTTTTGAAAGTATGCTGCCATTCTTATAACACCTGAGTTTTTTTGTACGATGGGAATGTATGCACACCTTTTTTAGGTTGCGGTCGCCGCAGCGTTCCTCCTGCTATGTTCTTCTTAGATCACTTTTTGGATCTAGGGATATACGGGCAGGATGACTCCTGCTATTTTAGGAGATTAACATGCCATTTCATTTATCTTCTTACAACGGAGCTTTCACCCACTCAGAATTTCACTCAAAATTTGTGTACTCCTGACTGAATTAAATTTCAGACCAGACCCGTTCTATCAGTGGTATATCCAAGTGTATTACTTAGATCTTACAATCCTTGAAGGGTGGATTCTGAATGTAACTTCACTGATTTTCAAGGTCCGCATGAGCAGTTAATAAATTACAATTAATTAAGGTTTTTAGTTGAGATAAAAAGCAATGGCACGAGGGGGATTCGAACCCACGATCTCCGGCTAGATACGCCTCTACTCTACCACCTGAGCAATAACAATTAAATAACGTAAAAAGAAATGAATCAACCAAATTTTAACGAAATACCCAAGCATTAAAATATAAATACATTCTAGGTATTTGAATATATATATATTAAGTAACCAGGAAACAATCATAAAATACGATCAAGGGTCGAAAATTGATTCAAAATTGGAACTGTGTATTACAAAATTTAAAAAAAAATCAATTTTTAACTTTTTTCACAATCACAAGATAGGAATATATGGAGAGATTTGATTAATATTAATTATCGATTTATTTTCATAAATTTCGCAGTTAGGCCAATTTGACCTTTTTTACACTCAACGAGAAACGAATATATAACATTCTGAAATTACATACATTCGCTTTTAGATTTATTATATAGTATAATAAAGTGTATTAAAAAAAATAAATGTTACGGCCAATGCCGTGTAAAAAATAATAATAATTATTAAAATGAAAAGTTAAAAAATAAACTTAAAAAAAAATTAAAAATTATGAACTTAAATAAATGAAGGGAGAAATTCATAGGAGACTTACCACCTTCCCTCAGACGCCGGTTGCAAGAAGCGAAGGGAGTTCGGGCCCGATTCTCCTGGCTTCGCCGCAGAATAGCCGATGGATTCCGGTGGAAGAGATCGATGCAGCAGGACTGAGGGTTTTTCGTGGTCGCGTTATTTTAAACTTTTATTAACGGGAGAAAAACCATGAGAAAAAAGCGAAACGTGAGGACCTTTCTATTCATAGGACCAGAGCAGGACTGGGTTTGTAAGGAGCGTAGGAAAGGATTAGGGATTACAATAATCCAAAACAAAATATATCTGAGATGAGATGGCTGGCGCCAACATTCCGCCCACCTAATTTTTACAAAATTAAATAAATTTATGCCTGATGAAATAAAAAATAAACGAACTTCAAAGAAAGAAAAAACAAAGAGAAACCTCAACATCAAAACGAAAGCAAACAGAAAATTAAAGGGTCCTTTCCAAAAATATAATACAACTATGTACAACGAAGTAGGGTGATTATTCAGAAGAAGGGAGAGAAATCAAGGCTCGTACGGGTCGGACGTAATAACCGGCAGACGTACGAACAGTTGCTACACGGGTTACTCCATCAGCGCCAGGGTGAACCTCCTGAACCCGACCGATGGGCCATGATAGAGGGGACGTTCCTACTCCACGCACGAAAACTACATCACCAACCTTTAGTGAAGGAGACGACCGATGCCATTTTTTTCGCTGAATCAACGTGTTCAAATATTCGTTGGACCAGCGGCGCCAAAACACTTGGAGAATTTGCCTTAAATGCTGCCATCGAGAAATAGGACGAAATTCGTCAGCCATATGCCGCTCTGGAGTCGAGAGAGGAGTTGCAGTGAGCAAAAAATGGGCGGGACTCAGATAGTCTGGATCATCTCCCACCCCCGGCATAGTGGAGCAGAGGGGGCGACTATTTAGAACCGCTTCAATTCTTGCGAACAGAGTGCTGTATTCCTCAAAAGTCTGGGCTCTATCCCCAACAAGACGATATAGAAGCCTTTTGGCGGACTTGACCACGGCTTCCCAGAGACCGCCGAAATGAGGGGCAGCAGGAGGATTAAAATGCCACTGAATGGTTTTTTGGGAAGCATGTGTGAAGATGGCCTCTTTGTTTTCTTCTAGAAATGAGCAGACTTCCTTGAGCGCGCGGGCGGCTCCGCAATAGTTTCTTCCGCAGTCGGAATAAACTGCGTAGGGTAAGCCACGCCGAGAGACGAAACGGTCAAAGCAAGCAAGAAAGGCTTCAGTCGAGAGATCGGTAACCATTTCCAAATGCACAGCTTTGGTCACCATACATACAAAGATGCACAAGTAACCCTTAGAAATGGCCGCTCTACGGCGCTTAGATTCTTTCACGGCGAAAGGCCCAGCAAAATCCGTCCCTACTGAATGGAAGGAACGCACGGGACGCAATCTACTAGGCGGTAGGTCTGCCATTTGAGGGGAAAGAACTTTCGCACGAAATTTGTGGCAAGTGAGACATCCACTTATACGCTTTCGAACTAAACTTCGAAGCGATATTATCCAAAATTTTCGCCTTATCTGGGATTGAACGGTCATAGGACCGGAGTGAAGCGAGGTGAGGTGATAAAAGTCGCAGATCAGGCGGGACAAATGCGCATTTTTGGGGAGAATTGAGGGATGCCTAGAGGGAAAAGGGAGTAAGGAATGACGCAACCGACCGCCCACCCTGAGGATCCCCCTTTTATCAAGGAAGGGATTAAGCGAAAGCAAGGTGGCGGCTGGCTTGCCATTAGAGAGTAATTCCATTTCATTTTTGTAGTAGAAAAGCTGAGTAAATTTCACTATGTAAAGTAGAGCCTCATCGAGCTCATACACCGTTAGTGGGCCAACCCTGCGGTCATTAGCTGAAATCCGATCAGCAGTCTCAGTCAGACGACTATTATGACAAAACCTTAAAACGTATGCCACTACTCGCTGAAGCTTGGATAATTTGGAAAACTTGTTGAAATATGTGACAAATTCATCTGCATCCTTTATGGAGGACAGAATAAGGCAAGTGGGTTTTAACTCAGCGAGCTCGCCACTCGGGAGGGGCTCAACTGAAGACCGGTAATTTTCAGGAAAGTGAGGGTTTAACAGAAGTGGAGGACCTTCCAACCAGAGGCGGTTCATAACTAACTCACTGGGGAATAGCCCTCGCGACGCACAGTCAGCAGGATTTTCACTAGAGGCAATATGTTTCCATTCTGATGGCCGGGAGGATTCAAGTATTTCTACTACCCGATGAGAGACGAATGTTTTAAGGCGGTAAGGAGGTGTTGCCAGCCAAGCTAGCACAATTCGTGAGTCAGTGAAGAATGTTCGGGAAGTTATGGATATTTCCAACTCAGGTAAAGTCTTCGCAATTCTAGAAAGCAGCAACGCTGCGCAGAGTTCAAGCCGGGGTACAGATAGGGGTTTTAAGGGTGCGACCTTACTTTTCGCCTTTAGGAAAGAGACGTGAGACTTTTCCCGCGTCTGGAACAGGAGAAAGAGTACAGCAGCATAACCTCGTTCAGAGGCATCGCAGAATCCTACGAGATGACAGAACAAATGCGAATGACTGAAAGCTCTGGGAATTACAAATTTTCTAAGTTCTGCGATCTGTGATACAAAGTTTTGCCAAACTTGGAGCAGTTCTCCCTGTATAGATTGATCCCAATCCACTCGAGCAAGCCAAAGTTGCTGCAGAAAATACTTTATCCTAAATGTGGTTGGGGTCAAAAACCCAAGCGGATCGTAAATTCTCGCGACATAAGAGAGGATGGATCGCTTTGTTGCGACACCTTCAAAGGGAGAAACTTGAAACCCAAATGAATCAGATTTCGGATTCCAATGTAAGCCAAGTATCTTTATGCAACTTTCATCCTTTGTAAAGCTGACAGGCGTCTCGAGGTGGTCCGGGGGTAATCCAATTAGCACCGAACAATCATTGCTTGACCATTTTCTGAGCTCAAAGCCACCTTTGGAAAGCAAACCATTCAATTGTGCCATGAGCTCACGAGCTTGTTCTGCATTCGATGCTCCAGTTATAACGTCATCAACGTAAGTGTGTTTAACTAAAGCAACACTTGCCATGGGATAAGGTTTCCCTTCATCGAACACTAACTGCTTGATTACCCGCTGTGCCAAGTAAGCCGAGGGTGTCATGCCATAAGTGACTGTGTTTAATTCATATTCCTTAACAGGACATGAATTATTTTCTCGCCAGAAAATGTGCTGATGTTTGCGGTCGGTAGGATTAAGAAGGATTTGGCGATACATCATCTTGATGTCGCCGCATAAAGCCACAGTGTGTTGACGAAATGTAAGGAGAATGTCACCCAAATCGTGTTGAAGTTTCGGGCCACTAAGGAGACGATCGTTTAAAGAATGGCCAGAAACATCGGGAGCGGAAGCATTGAACACCACACGCAATTTAGTGGAAGAGGAACTTTGTTTCAATACGCAGTGATGGGGCATTATGTAGTTTGACGGAGCCGGGGCAATATTCATGTGACCAAGTTCATTATACTCCCGCATGAATAGCTCATAGGGTACTGACAATTCGGGCTGGCGAGATAGACGACGTTCCAAAGAGAGAAAAGACTTATAAGATTTGTCCCTATTTCCCTCCTGAGGCAGAGCGTTGGGGGAGAAGGGCAACGAGACAACGTAACGGCCGAATGTATCTCGATACGTGGTCGACTGGAAGTATTCCTCACAGCAAACGTCGAAAGGATTCACGGGACTGGATACTTGTACTTCCTCTATTTCCCAAAATTTGCGTAAAGAGTCATCCCTTAACGCCATATTAATAACCGCTTTCTCGGGTGAATTAGCTTGGCGAGAAACTTTTCCAAATATGACCCACCCGAATACGGTCTCCATCGCACATGGTTCACCAGAAATTAGGGGGCTGTTTTCTTTTATGATGTCCGAAAAACAGTCCACCCCAAGAAGGAGATCGATTGGCCCTGGAGTTTGGCAACGTTCATCGGCCAGCGGAAGAGTTTTAAATTTTTCGAGAACGCTCGAAGAGAGAGTCGTTGGGGGTACATGAGTGGTAATCTTTGAGAGAACTAGAGCTTGCAAAGAGATAGAACTATGAGGTTCAAAACGAGATTTTAATATGCAGGTAACAATTCCGAAAGGTTTGGTAACAATATTACCAACTCCTGTAATCGAAACTTTAGACGGAGTGTACCTAAGTCCTAATCTTTTGACGGCATGAGAGGAAAGAGCAGAGACCTGTGAACCCGAGTCTAACAGCGCTCGAATAGGATGAAATTGTCCACAGGAATCCTGAATATACGCTGTCACGGTTCCTAAGAGGGTTGGCGATTGAGCATCATCTTTCAGGTGACAAGCTACCACTTTATTTTCAGAAGATGACTTTTCCTTAGAGAAAGTACTATTGTTTTTTGCGATAGAGTATGGAGGATGCAATAAAGTGTGGTGCCTATTGCTTTTACAAACTGAGCAAGCCCCTGTCGATGCACACCGATCGCGTATATGGGCTCCAAGACAGTTAAAACATCGCTTTAATCTCTTTACTGTCTGGTAACGTTGGTCAATATCCTGCTTTATAAAATCAGGACATTGAGGGAGAGTGTGCGAAGCGGAGCATAATGAGCAATTGGGTTTAGAAGCAGCTCTTGAAGGGGTCAAACCTTCCTGAGTCAGGGAGTTAATAAATTTGACGCGTGAACTCCTGGACTCGTGAGAATTGAGCGAAGAACTCGTCGAAGAGTAAAACTCGCACGATCGACTTCGCTCTGCGACAAACTCAATTAATTGTTGGAACGTGGGAATTGATTTGGAATCACAGTGATTTTCAAAATCTTTACGCGTATGACCATCCAAATTGTTTACGGATAATTGAAATAGGACAAAGTCTCCCAAGTCAGAAAGTTTCAGTGCCTTCAAAGCACTAATTGCATTTTTGTGAGTCGTTACAAAACTCTGCAATGACGCATGAGAAGGTTGCTTGGTAGATGTAAAGCGCAAAATTTGATTTACATACATGGAGGCGAGAAGTCGTGGATTTTGATATTGCTCCATGAGCGCATCATAGGCGAGCTTGTAATTTTCGGGGCTTATATGAAGACTGGAAACCACCGAAAGTGCCTCGTTTCTTAAACTCGATACCAAATATTGAAATTTCTCAGTGTCCCCGAGCGAGTTATTAAAGTGCACAAGCGAGTTAAATAGAGAAATAAAAGATGGCCATTCTGCCATCACCCCAGTGAAAGTTTGGAGTTGAATATGGGGTAAATGGTTGCCGGACGTAGGAGCTTCATTTTTGGGAGGAGAACTCGCAGAGGAAGCACTAAGATATAATCTCCGAATTTCACAAAATAAATCGTCAAAGGATTTTTGAACAGAATTTATGCCTAATCCCTGTTGGGAATACTGGAGCTTTGAATTAAAATCGATTATGTTATCTTGAATCGTTTCCAAACTAGATTCCAAACTATTTAATTTTTCATATATATGAGCGTAGCTTGAGAAGTTGGTTTCGTTCACCTTTTTCATAGTTTCGTGATAAGCTTGTACCCGAGTAAATAACTGTTCACGTTTTGATTTTAGCTTAGCAAAATTTTGAGCATTCTGTCCTGTGAGTTCAGGAATCTTGCTGGGCTTCTCACTCATTGTTCTGATCACGTGAAATAAACAAGTAAATAAACAAATATGCAAATGAAACAATTAACAATCCTTTAGAGTATAGGAACAGCAATGAAAATGATACCGCACGAGATGAACACAACAGAATTTATTTTTGTTAATAAAAACTGAACGAAAATAAAATAAACAAACAATAAATTGCAGATTTGTCGACTGACCACTCTTTTAAAAGTTTCTTATAAGAGGAATAAACGAAAATTAAAGTTATCTTTGTAAATCTATTTGTATTTGAATTATAATGAAATGAATATTTTGCTTTTAAATTAAATGTATTGCGTTGTCGGGAAAGAAGGCGATAAGGATAGGATTACCGGAAGGTTGGTGGTCCCACGCCTTATCTCTTTTAGTGAAAAGAGGATCAATTAAAACAATATTGAGTTTATTCGTAAAAATTGAATATTTTAATGGACTGATCTTTTTTTTTTTTTTTAAATGCGGCCTAGGAGGACCAATGTTACGGCCAATGCCGTGTAAAAAATAATAATAATTATTAAAATGAAAAGTTAAAAAATAAACTTAAAAAAAAATTAAAAATTATGAACTTAAATAAATGAAGGGAGAAATTCATAGGAGACTTACCACCTTCCCTCAGACGCCGGTTGCAAGAAGCGAAGGGAGTTCGGGCCCGATTCTCCTGGCTTCGCCGCAGAATAGCCGATGGATTCCGGTGGAAGAGATCGATGCAGCAGGACTGAGGGTTTTTCGTGGTCGCGTTATTTTAAACTTTTATTAACGGGAGAAAAACCATGAGAAAAAAGCGAAACGTGAGGACCTTTCTATTCATAGGACCAGAGCAGGACTGGGTTTGTAAGGAGCGTAGGAAAGGATTAGGGATTACAATAATCCAAAACAAAATATATCTGAGATGAGATGGCTGGCGCCAACAT